>JAANDH010000057.1:0-95352 GCA_011799765.1 Nymphaea thermarum
GGTTAAAGCGCCGTTGCAGGACTGCGGTTGGGTGACTGTGCCGCTTCGTCTTTCCTCTTCTCTCTTCTTCTCTGTGTATTGTATTGTATATTTCCTTTTCCTGTGTGTGTTTTTGCGGTGTGTTTTTTGCGGATTGCTTCTGTATTTAGGGGACTTCTTGTCCCCAAATTTTGTTAAATATATTCCCATTTTATCGGCTGAAGAGTGAAGACCACATTCTTTTTTCAGGGATAAAGAATTGTAATAAAATAAAAGAAAAAGTTTCTTTAATTTAATCCCAAAGTAGCCAACGGCCTGTCGAAGGACGGAGGCCCACGTTATTAAACAACATTTACGAATAGTTACAACATAACGATTTGGATCCCAAAATAAGATGAAGACCTTACAATAAAGTGCAGTTAAGAATCCAAGAAAAGACGTCGTCGCATGGACCCTATCAACAAAAGTATAGCAAATCTCAAAAGCAAAACCACTCTTAAATGGCTTTGATGGGTGTGACCAAGGATGTTATTTAAGTTCTCTTAAAATCAGAAAAATCTCCGATTAAGAAATTGTATAGGATTTGGATTTAAGAAATAACATGATTAGATTCAGCATGCATAAATATTCGTTCTAACTTGGATTTGGATCGGATTTAGTTTGACATAAATATTTTATATCTACTACATGTATTGTGAAAATTTCGGATTTGGATTCGGATACAAATTTAAAAATAGGATTCAGATTGTAAAATTGAATTTTGGATTTGGACTCAAATATGATTTTTTTTGTTATTCGTAGCCGAATCCAAATATACGAATAACTGAAAAATGAATATGTTAAAGGTACATTCAATTTGAATTTGATCCACTGACATCTCTAAGTGCAACCAGCTTGGCAAGTGACTGGTACCGACCAGTCATTTGTGCGGTCCGTGGACATTAGCCTAAGCACGTATTCAAAGAGAGCAGGCTCATCATCATTGGTAGGTAGTTTGATTGCCTCCATGCTAAGAGTCTGATATTTATTAAACTGCTTGAGGCCACCAAACTTGGTGGTGGGCAAGGTTTTCTCTGGATCCCATTCTGACCACTCTCATCTGGGAACACAACATGGTTCATAATACCTACAATAGATGAGGACCTTTGGCATAAAACCCTAAGACCACACTCATATCATATGTCTCCAAGGTTCAGGCCTCTTTAGGGCTTCGGTAGATCTTTTACACATCTTTTAATTCAAATGCCACACTTGCCACCATAATTTTATAAGGCCTTATCCTTTATACGCTGCTATAGATGAAGCCTTAATTGAGCTCGGCCGTAAGAGCTGGTCGATTGCGTAGCAGGTCATGTGTTAAGCCAAACACTTGCAGAGCCCCTACTCATTCCCTTGACCTCCCTCGGGCGCCAGTAGGATCTCATGGCATGCAGTCAGGCTTTGAATATATATATATACATATATATATATATATATATATATATATATATATATATATATATATATATATATATATATATATATATATATATATATATATATATATATATATATATATATATATATATATATATATATATATATATAGAAATTGGTGGAAACCAAAGGCTTAGGTCAGGGATAAAAACGAAGCCTTTATTTTTTTGCTAAAAATTATTTTAAATAAAATGCAAACATCTTAATATATTTAGAAAAAATATTTTTTATATATAAAACGTGCTTTGATTCATATTATTTTTATGAAAAATGTGATTTTTTTATTATCAAAATGTTGATGGTATGGGAGACATTTCGTTTTTTCTTATTATAAAAGCATTATTAAAATCTAACAAATGTTCAACTTAATATATGTTTTGCATCTATCTATTCTTATGATCATATCACTAAGATTAGATTGCAAAAAAAAAAAAAACATTGTAAACATCAAAATTTAAGCGTCTACTTTTTATCGTTGACCTAAGTGTTTGAATTTTTCTAATTTATATATATATATATGAGAGAGAGAAATATGCGTTGAATGAAAGCATCAAAGCCTTTTTCTCCTTAGCCACCAAGGAATTTGCGATGTTTCACTTTCTACTTTTAGCCCCGCGTGCATCTCAGGTGATATTTTTTTTTTTTCAACCCACAATGGCAACCAACAAAGTATCATTTCCTTATTGCGATGGACATATCCGTCGGCGGGATTTGAACATGATCATCAGTTTGTTACTTACATGAATATTAACATTCGATAACATTTTTAGAGCCAACGAACTCAAATTCTGTAATTCGAAACACTGCTGTTCTGCGAACTCATTTTTTCTCTTTTTCGTTGTTCAAAGAATATGCCTGTGAGTTTCGTTGCATAGCATCGAGCAACTGACAAACTAGTGTTTTACTTTCACTGCAATTAACTCGAATGTTAAAAACGATGGAACGGCAGCTACAAGGTGGTGAAGAACATATCCCAGCAGCTCATATCGCATGGATGAATGTGAAAGCGCTTCTTGTTCTCACAGATAAGCTTGTCTTTAATTAACAGGAAAACCACGTTGAGTTCAATGAAAGTTTAGGTATGACATGATATGAGGTGTTATGGAGACCAAGGCAGGCCAATCCACACGAGCCAACATCCTTCGCCTTGTGGTCCATAATTCAAACGTCCAACAGTAAGGTGCCGTCGTTATCAGTTTAAAATACAGAGAGTTTGCCTACCAGTTAACAATAACGACGGAACCAACTACAAGAACAATCCCGTCAAGACTTTCAGATCCAAAGCCCTTCAGAAACTGCCATAGAATTCCTGGTGCCGACTGCAACGAACCTTCCAGTCAATGATTGGTATTTGGCTGCGGCAAGCATCAATAATACATGCATCAATATGTATTGTGTCAATATTAATACTATGTGCTGATGGTGGTGAAAGTTTGTACTATATTCAGTACAATTCTAAATTCTTGTGGGCGTTATATTTATGTATGAATTGAATGGGAGTGGTATATTAGTTAAAGTATGTTAGACCCAATTCAACCAACGATACGATCATGAACCCCAGAGGTAGTGGGGGTTTGAAAAATGTCAAAATAAATCCTGTGATCGGCATGTGTCCTTCATTATCTACTCAACTTTTTGCTATAATAAGCACCACTCCCCACTCATATTATATCATTAATAAAAATGGGTTTTAGAGTTCCAACGTGAGCTCACTATGGACACAACAAACTCAGCTTCCTACCTGAAGCACAACAAAGTGTATATAGTTGAGGCATTTCATCAGACAATTTGTCTGCAACAAACATGTTTCCCAATATGATAAAAAAGCATGGACAATAAACATGAACTGAAAAGGAACAAATCATTTGAGGCATTTGAAGTAAATCGTGAACAAATCAAGCAGCGGAGAGAAACATCAACTGAAAGAGGAAGACAACGGAGGACGAGAGAGAGACCGCTGCCGACGACATTCGATGGTCAGCCGTAGGTTGGAGAGGTATAGCCGTGCGAGAGGATGATAGCGAGAGACAGAGAAACTGGCACCGACGATTTTTGTGTCGGTCGATTGGAGAGAGAGGGAGGTGTATACCTTCTTCAACCGGTTGTAAAGGCCAAGTGGCCCGGTAGAGCAGGCTGAAGAGGAAGAGGAGAAGGAAGACGCACGTGAATGAAGCGGAGGGTTTCACACTCGCGAGAATTCCCTCGAGTAACAGATCAAGCCTCGGAATCATCGGATCTCGGACGAGAGAGAGAGAGAAAGAGAGAGAGGGAGAAATGTCTGACCATGAAGGTAAGGAGCGAGGATCCCAAGATAAGGCAGGTGGTATTGAACCAGGACCTCCTGGCGAGCATGGCGTAGGCGTTGGCGCTGGCGAGGGGCCAGATGAAGAACAGCTCATGCCAGACCAGCCTCACTTTGAAGAAGGGACGCTTCAAGGCGAGGTAGTCGCCGAAGCGATCTTTGTACAGGAAGCAATACGAAGCAAGGGATCCAGGAAGAGGGTGGAAGGAAGCGCGGCCTGAGACGAGCGCAGACGACGAGGACGAGGAAAAAGGCGAGGAGGATCAGGTCCAAAACCAGAGACGGAGGAGAAAGGCAGTTCGGGGGAAGAGACAGGGGAGGAGGGGAGGAGAGAAAAACGGGGTCGAGGGCTGGGGGTGCTGTCCTGTCCTATTTGTTTCGAAAGTTAGCTCGGAAGCTATGTCACACGAGTGCGAGTACGATACGGGTGCGGATACGGGGATACGAATACGGTAAGTTTTACAATTTTCGAATACGTGGATATGGCAAATATAATATTCTAAAAAAATACAAATTTCTTAAATTGAAAAAAGTTAAACAAACAAACATTGTTTTATCTCAAACCGAACAAACATTGTTTATCACAAAAACAAACAAACATTGTTTATCACAAAACCAACCAAACAAACATTGTTTATCACAAAACAAACATATTATCATCATTTGTCATTGCCGACATCGTCCTCATACTCATCAGTCTCATCTTTATCACAAAACAAACATTGTTACATGACAGATTAACTGTAAATTTCCATTCAATACTTTACAACTGAAGTCACTCATTCACAAAAAACACAAAAACAGATGTACAGTGTACACGTTCTTGACAAAACCCCCAAATGGAAACAAGGCAAGCGGCAGCATATCTCTAGACAGCAAGAGAGAAAGAAGAAGCTTTGCCTTTAAGGTTTCAGAATAACAAGAAGGAGAGAGTCCTGGCTACTGGAAAATTAATGTTCATCATTCTTGACAAAACCCCCAAATGAAAACTCATTAAACTCGAAACAAAAAAAAAAAAATCCACTTACCTGTCTGTCGCCGGCTGTTGCTGGCGACGACCGGACGTCGCCGTGGGTCGCCGGAAGTTCTCACTGCTGCCCACCATCGCTCGTCTGTCGTCGGGAAGGTTGGCCGTCGGGCGTCGGGTGAAGATGAAGTAAAAGCTGAAGAAGTGAAGAAGAAGAACCGAAGAAGCCCAAAACTCGACCAGTCGACCTAATTTCACGCCTTCACGGGTCAGCATTTAACATTTGGATCGGGTCTGACCCAAACCCGATCCAGAACGTATCCCCGCCGTATCCGTATCCGGATCGGCGTATCCGCGTATTGACACGGGTACGTGGGCTAATCACACGTATCCGTGTGACATAGCTCGGAAGTCATGTCCAATCGTCTGAATTTAGTGAAGAAATCAATTAAACAGGACAAACGTATCTTGTTCGGCGTGTCTTGTAGCCATCAAACGACTTCTTAAGATACATGACATGCTTTTAATATTTTAAGATACCATCCACGCAAGACTTTAACTTATCCGTCGGTGTCCTCCCATTGACAGCACATAGAGATGGCACCCCATAGATTCGAAACAGAAATGGGTTGTCTACCAGCTTCATCCAATCGTGTCAACCCTTTTGGCGATGGAAAAGCAAACGGTTCAATGGGTCAAGTTTTACTGCAACTACTTGAGATGTGTTTGGATAACATTTCTTTTTGATTGGGTGTGGCTTCAGCTATTTATGGAGCCAAAACCTAACCATGGACACATTTTATCATTTATGATGGCCAAAACCTACGGTTGCCCAACTTAACAACTCAAAATCAGAAGTAATCTTTTCCAAGGTAAGCAAAATTTAGTTACTCAAAAATGACAAAATGAAATTGGGATTTGCACAATGGATAGGCTGGCTGGTAGGTAGTCAGTTTTAGTTTTCAACTCAAACAGTATCAAACTTTCTATGCTAAAAAAAAGAAATACCAGTATACAACTTGAAGCATAGCAAAAACATACCTTGAAGACGACCCTATGGAGATGGGGGAGGCTTTGACCTTCACGTAGATAGTGGGATTTATTCCTGCTCACCCGAACATATAAAAAAGTAAATAAATACAATTGAAATGAAGTATGACAAACTAATTATTGCACTGTACACTGGAAGCAACCATGTCCCCATGGAGGCTAAGGCTCATTAAGTCGTATCCAGAACTCGAGCAGGCCACAGTAGTCGTGACCTTAAATTTCTGCAGCCATAATTCATCTTGGCGAGATGGAATATAATGAAATATTTTTAGGATATAGTACATTATAAGAACACATTATAGGTAAAACTTGTATCATAAGACAGAGCTCACATGACATCCCTTTATTGACCCATTTTTTAAGAGGAATGCCAGACCAAAGACTAGATCCGTTAATGGGTTTATACCTGTGACGAACCCGAACCACATCCGTGTTGACACAGCAGGACAGAGTCAATGCGAAGCTGACTGCAGTCAACACATTTTTAACCCTCGGCTTACTCAACTTTGTTTTCCATGCATTCAATTTAATTTGTAACAAAGCAAAATGGAGTATATACATTGACATTTGAGGTGGAAAATGGACGGAAAGGTGACAGACATGCCCCATGACTGATAAACAAAGACTGCTGGAACAACTATAATCAATGGCTTTGTTTGTTCAAATTTGAGATGTTTCTTTTATTACATTCTACCGATTAAATTTAAATGTTTGTGATTTATCAAAATAGTAACTTGCAAAACTCATTACTTCAGGTGTCCTGCTTTTTCGTAACTTGAAAATATGCACAAACATTCCGGCAAACTTAATAAATTGTGAAAGTTATGCCGTCAATAATATAATCATTATTATACTAAAAGCTGGATTAACGTCATCCATCTATATGCGCGTGCAAGTGTTTCATGTGTGGATGGAGAGAGAGATTGGTTTCTGTAATGGAGCTTCATCTGCTTTAGCTTTAGTATGTAACTTCATTTAAGTTGATCTATAGGAAGTAATCAGATAAATAGAAGAACACAAAAACCTAAACAAGCTAACGGATGCTACATCTAACATTCATGCTTCTTGTAAACCAGTTCAAAGTTCCGAGCAAAAAATGCTATTTTACAGGCACTAAACACACATATGCAGGCATTCTTGCTGATGTGCTTGTCCCCGAAATCACTAAACTTAGTTCTGCTTCTTCCCTCCAGCCAAAATCCGTGAAATTTGCAACCTCGGCTGAATGCTTGGTTGAAGAGAAGCCGTGTTTGGAACTCTGATACAAAGGGAAACCATGCAAGGACAGCAACAGGTGTGAAAGTTATAAAACCCATAATATACTCATATCCCTTGGCAAGTGCTTTTGCTGAGCCCCAAAGTCCCAAAGCTTTCATTAGAAGCCTGCATGCTTGAGCAATCTGTTGTAGCATTTTTGGAAAAAAGGTAGCAAGGAAACAAGATTAAAACATGCAACATGTAGAGCTGGAAGGACAAAATCTGACACCATAAAACTGATATTAGCGCCCAGTGTGGTAAAGCACGACTCAACCTGCGGCCCGATCTAGTTGGCACCAGAGAGGGCTATGAACCAGAACACTGATAGTGTAAGCATGTCTGGCTACTAATATATCTAAAACAATCAAAGATGCACAACACTTAGAATCATGTTGAATGCTGTTCACACACTCATAAACACATTTTGATACATTGGAAATCAGAAGGCCTCTCAATTCGTTCCTCCATGACAATTAAAGTAGAAAAGAAATTGTTGCTTAGCATTTAAGCTTAGAACAGGTTGGACTAAAGCACATGTATAGTCCCAAAATGAACTTGGATGATATGAAAAGACCTTAAAAATACAGTCAAAAGTTAAGGTTGTCAATGGATCAGATTCAAAAAGTGCATACCCTTAACCGTATCCACTTTTTCAGATATTCACATTTTCGGATTTGAAAACAAAACAAAGAAAAGTCAAATCCAAATTCAAATCTGATTTTACAATCTGAATCTGATTTTTACATTCATATCTGAACCCAAATCCGAGTGTTGAAACGAATTTGGCTGATTTTCAAAATGTAGGAGCATTAGAAATAGAAAGTTTATTTAAAAATAAATATGATCCAAATCCATATCCGAATCAGATCAGATATTTAAGTATATCCAAATCTGAATGGGAGTCCAAGCATACGTCATTCCTTAAATCGGAATTTGGTCTGATTTCTTAATTGGATAAGAATTTTTTTTTCCATATCCAATTTCTTTCGAAATGTTTCTGTCGGATATCTGATCCAAATATAATATACTGACCATGTACTAGTTTTGCAAAGGTTAAGCCAGTTTAGAAAAATCTCGCCATGACATAATCAATGTCTTCAACAGGTCCTTGAGGTAAGTACCTCCATAGTTCTTGAACTTGAACCAATAATTCAGAAATGTCTTTTAAATTGACCAAGATTAGAGTGGGAAAAAAAAGCAAGAAACGGTCAACATATGGAGCTCCTATCCAACCATCTTGTCCAATTCTCAACCCACATCTTTGGACTCCTTTGGAGAGTTGGGCTCAAACTGGTCACAGTAGAATCCATTACATGTGTCAATCTGTTTCAAATTGCTGATTAATTTAATGTTTAGAATTAATTTAAATCCCAACAAAATGCCAAAGGTTAACAAAATATAAAAAAATACAAAAAAAATCACCATTGGCAGGGATGGTGCATCTGATTCTTGATACATGATCCATGGAACAAAAACATTCATAGAAATTAAGAGTCAACTTAGCAGCCCGGTTTAGATAATCCTTTCCGGCATTGTAATAAGGTGAAATCACATTTATATACTCAGTTTCGATATGAATTAACATTGTAATAAGGTGAAATCCATAATTCATGCTTAAGTAATAGTTGTGGCACCATATCATACAACAGATCTCAGCTAGAACTTCAGCTGCTGCTCTAAGCCACGTGGGTACGGTTATGAAGGAACGGGTATGGATACGGCAATTTTCAAAAATATAGGTATCGAGTTAAGGTAAGACATATATTTATATATACATTTCATTTCATTAACTCAAATATTCTAAAACAGAACATCAGAATTGCCTATAATTATAAATTATAGCTTGTAGTCATATTTTGATTCAAATATATGACAAAAAATGTTTCATATCTTGTAGGTGAAGAAAAAAGCTTTTCTGTGATCCTATTTTTCTTTACATTTTACCCATCCTAGTATAAACTATTGAATGACAAGGAACACTTTACACTATTCTATAAATTAATGTTGTTTTTTGCGTTCACAATATATTCATTTACTAGTGGAGGTAAACTAAAGAAGAGTGCTATAAGAGGCACCTTGAGTACTAAAAACATCCTTTGACTCAGGTGTATGTATCATGATATCATATCTTACTATTCGTGTAAAATGGAAGTTGCTACCATATAAAGAAAATGCAGCCTTGGCCTTGACTTTATTTCTCTTTTTGTCTACCACTTTGATGATTGTTCAAATGTGGGAAACATCTATTGTGAAAATGGAAATCAATCCATTTCATTAATTAAAATATCTTGAAAGCAAAATTAAGATTGCCTATATTATACACTTATATTGTCGTGATATTTATTATCCAAGATAAGATGCAAAATATTAAAAGGTACATTGCTTGGACCGTTTTGAGTTGGTGAAGTAAAGACTCTTAGGCATATAAATAAGATGTCAAGGTTTGTTCTGAAAATGTGTATTTCTTGTTCTATGATGAACTTTGGGCAGCGACTGCTTTTGCTGTGGGCAGGGGAAGCTGTCATGCCTATTTGTTACCTACCATTATGTCATGCCGTGGCTGCTGTTCCTGCTTGCCATTCTCAGGATTCCAGTAGAAGAGAGATCTTCATCGAAAATGTGCCAATTGATGCACAGATGGACTCCATCCCACCATTGTTTCCGACAACCTTTCCACTTTTCGGCAGTGCTGCTTCCTGCGATCGTGACTTTAGTGCTGGCGGCGAAATGCTTCTTGGTTCCTTTTACTCATCCTCAGCGGTCTCGTGCAGGGCTCAGGTGTTGTGTGGGTCTCTTTGGCCTCTGCGTCTGCCTTTTGGACTGTGGCGCAGTCCGATGTTTTCGTCGTGGATACATTTTCTCGTGGCTTAATTGTAGTGTCTCATGTGGGGCAGTCCGATGTTTTATCCTCGCTTTTTGGCAATGTCGGTTTCCTATTGCTTGTTTAACTTGTTAGTCATTTCTAAGAATGTCGAGGAGAACTATCAGGGCTCAATAGATGTCGTTTTCAGAATTTATCATCATGCTTCTATGTAAAAACAAACCAAAATCACATCACTAAGTTGAAGATTTCAACTGTGGAATATATATATATATATATATATATATATATATATATATATATATATATATATATATATATATATATATATATATATATATATATATATATATATATACACACATATGAGAGCATGAGAGCGACATGTTCAACACGATTGAAAACTTCTACATCAATTCTTTTTTTTTCTGTCATTATGTTCATTTTGGAACATAAAGTTTGATATATTTCAGCAATGATTTTTTAATTATGATCATCTACCATCTAAATCGGGGTTTCAGAAATAATATCAAATTTGATGTAAATAAATTATCAACTAGAATACTAATTGTTAATGATCACCAATTTTATAAAATTCCACTGACAAAAAAAGTTAAATAAGAAGGAATGGAGAACAAAACTGGAGCAGGGATGTGAACATCTTTTTTCAACAATTTTCAGCACATTAGTGGAGTCTGATAAGGCAATAGCTTCTCTGAATATCCTGTTGTCGCGCTTTAACCTAAGTGGTGGTAGATTTAGAAAAAGTGCAACGACAAAGAGAAGCTATTGCCTTATCAGACTCCACTAATTGTTGAAAATTGTTGAAAAAAGATGTTCACCTCCCTGCTCCAGTTTTGTTCTCCATTCCTTCTTATTTAACTTTTTTTTGTTGGTGGAATTTTATAAAATTGGTGATCATTAACATCAAATTTGATACTATTTCAGAAACCCCGATTTAGATGGTAGATGATCATAATTAAAAAAACGTTGCTGAAATATATCAGACTTTATGTTCCAAAACAAATACAACGACAGAAAAAAAGAATTGATGTAGAAGTTTTCAATCATGCTGAACACGCCTCTCTCATGTGTGTGTAACTTCAATGATGCTGAACATGCCTCTCTCATGTGTGTGTGCATATATATATATATATATATATATATATATATATATATATATATATATATATATATATATATATATATATATATATATATATATATATATATATTATTGATTTTCGAAGTTGAATCTTCAACTTCGTGACGTGATTTTGGTTTGCTTTTACATGATTTTGGTTTGCTTTTACATAGAAGCATGATGATAAATTCTGAAAACGACATCTATTGAGCCATGATAGTTCTCCCAGACATTCTTTGAAATGACTAACAAGTTAAACAAGCAATAAGAAACCGACATTGCCAAAAAACAAGGCTAAAACTTCATTGTACAATTAAGCCATGAGAAAATGTATCCACGACGAAAACATCGGGCTGCCCCACAGGAGAAAGGGCACTACTTACCTGCAACACTAGTCTCACCACACTCCAAAAGGCAGATGCAGAGGCCAAGGAGACCCATGCAGCACCTGAGCCCTGCATGAGACTGCTGAGGATGACTGAAGGAACCAAGAAGCATGCCACCGCCAGCATTGAAGTCATGATGGCAGGAAGCAGCACCGCTGGAAGGAGGAAAGGTTGCCAGAAACAATGGTGGGATGGAGTCCATCTGAACAACATAAATGTTGGATTGCTGGCACGGTGAGGAGGACTATGGCAATATATATATATATATATATATATATATATATATATATATATATATATATATATATATATATATATATATATATATATATATATATATATATATATATATATATATAGAGAGAGAGAGAGAGAGAGAGAGAGAGAGAGAGAGAAAGACAGGTGAACAATGAGGATAATTTTGGTAAGCATATGATGGCATAGGAAAACCCTAACCTTAAGCTTTGGAAAAGGTGGAAAGACAAAGAGAAACCGGGAAGTTGAAAAGCCTTACACATTTGTGAGTGAAGATGAATTTTAAATTTGTTGTCTCATACACTACTTAATAAACCACCTTTGAGGCTTGAATGTATAGCCGTATGGATCATATTTCGATCATAATAAAAGTTTTCTCATTACCTAAATATGTTTCCTATAATGCTTGGGTCGGATATTTATATAGATTTCGAATTTTTAGGAATTTGGAATTTAGGATTCTATATTGTTTGGTCTAGTTTGGGTATGTGGTTTAGGTTCAATTCTCAAGACCTTCGATCCAATAAAGCATTATGGATCATATTGTCGTTTATATCTAGAATGTTTAGACTCATACCTACATCCATAGAAATTGGACTTTGATTTATACTTGGGACTTGACCTGGGACGTTAAGATTGGTTCTAAAATTGAACATGGGTTTCATACTTGGGATTGGATTAGTCCTCAAACTGAACTGAATCAACGAAGTGAAATGGAACAAGTTTCGGTAGATAAGATCCGAATGACTGAATCCCATTGACTGACATCCTAGACTCATTTAAGGAATGCCAATTTAGATCAAATAAGAACTAGTATATCAGATTTGGGTCTCAATTTTGTTTTTTGTTTTCTTAGCATCTACATCCATTTGGCAGAGAGTCCGGTAAATATATTGGATTCTCACATGTAGTCATGTAGATCCATGTTTGCTTTGACCGATCATTGAGTTAATTAAATAAATAATTTTTATTATTTTCACAATTTTTTCATATCAAAAGTATATATTCAATGTTAGTTAAAAAATTACTCTGATAATTTTTTTATTAATTGATTGCATGAATTTATCTTTTATAGTATATTTGATCAAATAATTTAATTAATTATTAAAGTTTGCTCGTATATAGTTTATTCAACTTTTTAATATAATTATGCTATACTACGTTTTTTTCTGAAAATACTAGTGGTTTATTTTCATTATGTTTTTTTGCTATTATATTTACATGATATTATTTCTTCATTTAAAATAAGTTAAATTTTTTTTAGCAAATGTCTGAAGTTATACGGTTTGATATGGTTAGAATAATTAGATTCAAATTGATTATGGGTTAGGGCCTATGAGAACGAGAATATGGTCATGTTTGACTATGAAGAATGTGTTTTTTTGAAAAATGCATAAAAAAAACACGATAAATTTTGTTGCCGTTTAAAACTAAAATAAAACACTTTTTTTAAAAATGTGAAAAATGAAAAACGTGCTTTTTTAATTTTTTTCATTTTTTAATGCCAAATAGTCTTTTTTTCATTTTCAATTTTTTATTTGTTGCAAATTTACTTATCTTTTGATGTTTGTATTATTAGTTTCTCAGTTATTTTATTTTTCTTTTATTTTTTTTAATTTTAAAAAATTTACTATTTTTTTTATTTTTTTTCAAGCTCGTTGTATTATAATATGAAAAATACTTCTAATAATAAAATACATATTATCAAATTAAAAAAAATAAAAAAAATAAAAAAAACATTTTTTTTTTTAATTTCCGAATCGGGCCGGGCCGGGGCTACTTGGGCGGGGCCGGGGTCACCAGGGCCAGTCCGGGGTCACCCAGGCCGCACCTCGGGCCCGGGCCTAGGCGGCTCGTGGCCCAGGCAATCTCCTCGTATACTTCTTCTTTGATCATGAGGTAATCCCTCTCGCCCATGTAGTTGGCCCTCAGTGTAGTTAGCATTTTCTTCACGTAGTAAACCTCTGCATTGGCAGCTTCCACCATGGCTTCGGACGCCTTCTGCTCTGCATAAAGTTCGGTGTCTGCTTCCTGCTGCCTAGAGTGTAGTCTTGGCAAACGCCTTCCTTTCGTGGGCCTCCTCCTCCCTCTCATTCAATTGAGCTTCGGCATCCCTCTTCTTCTGATAATACCTCGAGTCTACCTCTGTCATCTTGGTCTCGAGCTCGACAGTTACCGTGTTAAGCAGCTCTGCTCGCAGTCTGTCGGGGCTGACCTGGCCCGTCGTGCTTGAAGCCCAACCCGTTTGATAATAATTTTTTTAAAATTATAAAACAATTTTTTATAACATAAAATATATTTTTAATAATAAAATATATATTATCAAATTAAAAATAATAAAAAATAATTTTTTAAAGTATGAATAGCCCTCAATATTGTTTGTTTTTCAGGAGAATCCATTTAGGTGTGTTTCTGCAAACCTGTCAGCGATTTGGAACCGGTGAAGATGATGGTAGTTGAGGCAGCTGCTGGCGCTGGCATTGTCTTACAACAGTTGTGGGAAATAGTCAGAGACCTCGCTACTCAACCCGATAGGTTTAGAAAGCAGTACCAACGGCTTGAGCAAGGCAAGTTTGAAACCCATTCTGGCCATTAAGGGTGGGCATCGGGCCGGGCCGGGCCGGCCCAACTCGATAAAAAACCGTCGGGAATGACCCAATGGGCCACTGGGTCGGGCCCGGGCCCGGCCAGGATATTTAACGGGTCGGGCCTGGCCGGGCCCGGCCCGACCCGGCTTAGTTATAATAAAATAATATTATTTTTAATTTATAAAATATTTTTTAAATATAAAATAATATTTATTAGTGATAAATATATAATATTAAAATAAAAAAATTATATTTTAATTTTTAACGGGCCAGGGCTGACCCGGGCCAACATATCAGGCCCGGACCCGGCCCGTTAACAGTTTTTCCCGGGCCGGGCCCGGGCCCGACCCAGCCAACTTTTTCCAGGCCCGGGCCCGAGGCGGGCCGAGTACCCGGTGGTGGCCCGGCCCGGTGCCCAGCCTTACTGGCCATACTGCCGCGGCTGAATTGAATGACGTGCTAAGGAGGGGTTGAGAGCTCATCGAAAACTGTGGTAAAGTTTCCCGCTGGAACTTCTTCAAGCAAAAGTACTCCAGGCCGCTAAAGAAGCTAGATGAAGAGGACACCAATAGCTCCAACAGATCCAATAAATAAGATTAGTTTGAGAAGTCTAAACATCAGCAGAAAATCAGCACTAAACGCTTGTCACTCTCTCTCTCTCTCTCTCAAAGCATATGACACCATCCAAAACCTCTAAAGTTCCCTTTCATGCCCGTAGAGAAGTGCGAGGGGGAGTAACATCCAGGATCATGTTGAATGCTGTTCACACACAACACTCACATATAAATATCTGTGTGTGGGTATAGACATCGAGAGACACACACAGAAAGAGCAAGGACTGTTGCTAAAAAAATTTGACATTCAAGCCTCTAGAAACTTATTCTTAATTGAGGATGAATATTCAGGTTGGGAGCTCACGACCAAGAATTCACTGTTTTTCTTTTTCACTACCATATATGGATCTCACAATCTCCATGGGTATTGATTAAAGTTTAAATGGTAAACAGCAGAATAAAAAAGCTAACCTTCAATATAATCATGTAGTCTACAGCAGTGACCAGCCACGATAGCCCATAAACCTGTTCGTGGAAGACCATTAGTTCATTGTAAGTGGAAAGGGAGAACAACGGACATGATTTTCAAAGAGAAAGGCCCAAACAATATCAAGCAGCTTTGAAAAGTAGCGGCAAGGCACATGTGTGCGTGTCTGCGCATTTGCCCAAACAATTTACTTATTTACATATTAATGCCCACAGTCATTTGTTTATTTACGTATTGGTGCCCCTCAGCCATGGGAAAAAAATTCTGCCTCTGCAACTGATGAAAGAAATATGTTCTTATAGTTCATATCATCAATATTACTTTTCTATAACAACAAAATTTAAAAGGAAAGATGATTTATTCATAGCATCATGATATGGAAGTACAAGGCCAGTAATGACAAAGTATTTGAGCCCTAAATGTAAAAACAATCTCATGAAAATATTACAAAATGATACTAATGAGGAAAACTAAACTACTGTGATCAAATGAAGTTAAACTAAAAAGGTTCTTTTTTTCTTTTGTTGGACTATCTAACCACTCTAGAGGTGGAAAAGCTTGCCCTTTGAGAAGTTAATGTATGATGAGACAAATAAAATATGCGTGTCTACTATTGTAACCAGACACGATATTCATCTTATGCACCTAAAACCTTAAAATTTTAACATGAAGAAAGGTTTCTGTAGGCTGGGTCCTTCAGCTGCCCAAGCAATGTTGACACCAAAAGGTCAATCAACTCAAATTCAATTGGGGGTTGGTATGGCCCTGACAAATCCAGGCTAAGCTGTCTTGTCTAATTGACATAAATTGAACTAGATGCCCCGTATAATAAATTTGCATCATCAACAAACCCCTTAGTTAAATATGTTTATGTTAGATGATGCTCTCCGATTCTACAAGGAAAATAAAGGTAATAACTTATAGGCTAATCCATTTTTACACCATAGATGATGGAGTATTTACAACTCCATAACCTCGATATGGGTTAGGGAGTTTTTCATGAGTATGCATTAAGTACACATTATACCTTTTGATGTGTGTGCATATCGTGTGACATCAGAAGTAGAAAGACCCAATTGACACAGGCTGGTTGAAGGTAACAGTCAATGTTAACGTTGCTAAACCCATAAATCATTGACTTTGATAATGCAACAATAATAACCACAGGCCATTACTCTTTTCCCAAACGTGAAAAATATATTGCCTTAGCTAAAGAAATAACAAAATGATTAATGCAGCATGGTGTCATTGATGTGCAAACTGTAAGATCATTTGGTGGGCCGACATATGTTTATCAGGAATTTTAGACATTATGGCTATCTTAACGTAAATATCCGCTTAAGTGATTGCGTTTTGGGATATTACGTCATTTTAGATGGTATGGGGTAATTTTGAAATGTATAGATACCAGTACGGAATTACAGACTCTTTGATGGGTGGAATCCGTAATTGTCTTAATTATAAAATGGTAGTGGTCCCCGGGGTCGTGCAATGGTTGTCTGAAACGTTGGTTTCTAGAGTTTTCCTCTTCCCCATCTGAGAGAGACCTCAAGCGCGCCGCACGTACTCTGGAAGATCCTACCGCGATCTTCCGTCCCGTGCAACAGTTCAGATGGATTCAGGTACGCTTCCGCTTCAGTTCAAGTTTTGTTTAATTCAATGATTTAGCATGAGCATGAGGGGAGAAATTCCAACAATTGGTATCAGAGCCTATGTTCTTCGTTAAATCGTTGAATTGTTTTTTTTGTGATTTTGTGCGATCTTCCCATGCGATGTTCCCTTTCTTCGGCTGCAAGTATTGTTTTCAAAAAAAAAAAAAAAACTGGAAAGGGGGCGACCGCCTCCGTCGCGTGGGCGATGGAAGTCGTCGGCTTCCGTTGCAACGGAGAAGGGGACAAAGGAAGGGGCGTCAGAGGTACATGGAGGGCAACGGCCGGAGTCAGCCGCTGTGCAGGGTAGGTGGGCAGCGACTGCCGGTACGGGCGACGGCCGGGTGCTCGCCTACAGTGCACCCGGTTCTGCCTTCGATTTCTGTAGGAATGGGCCGTGAGGGACGATGGCGGGAGAAAAGGGCTTCGCCCACCTCCGTCCGGCCACATCCAGCCTCGCCGGGAAGCTCGCCGTCACCAGATGGCCCTGACGGCACCAGCCGGCGTCTACCCAACATCGTCGGTCGCTGCCGTTGCAGCCGCCAAACAAGAGAAAAAGGGGCAGATCTGAAAACTGGTCGAATACTAGTCTTTTCTGCCGGTTTCCGGCGGGCGTCGGCCCGCCATCGTGGCGGCTCGCTCGCGCGGTCGAGCGGGTGGGCAGACTGGGCGGACCGGGTCGGGTCTTGCAGACCCGATCCGGATTCGTCAGATTTAAAAAAAAAAAATTTCTTTCTACCGCCCGCCCGCGCGCCGCATGAAGTTTTTTCGGATCGGGTCGGGCCCGGACGGACCCGACCCGTATCCATACACTTTGTTTTTAAAACCGAACCGATTCGGTTGATTTCAGACCGGTTTGGACCATTTTGGAACCGATTCAGACCCTTTTCTGACCGATTCATTCAGTTTTTGAACCGATTCGGGTATTTCAGAACCAAGTCAGTTGATTTTCGAACCGATTCAAGGCTTTTCAGACCGGTTCATTCAGTTTTGGAAGCTATTCTAGCCTTTTATTAATCAGTTCAGTGGGTTTTGGAACCGATACGGTCTATTTTTGACCGGTTCGTCCAATTTTTAGATCGGTTCAGCCCCGTTTAGGGCTATGTGGGTGTTTTAATTGTGGCTTAAGACCGATACAGGCCATTTTAAGGCCGATTCAGTGATTCTTGACCCTTTTAAGCACGATTATGGTACCGGTTCACCAAATTTTGGACTCATTTGGGCCCATTTCATTGAATCATTTTGGTTTTTTCGATTCAACGTAGGGCAATTTTGTATGTATATTTTAATTCATGTATCATGTTTTGCATGGTTTAAATTTGTGAGTGTACTTTAGATGAATGTTTGGTTTATGAATTTAATCTTTGGCCATGTCTATTGTTTGAAATGAGTAAGTTTGTACTTTATGCCGCCAAAGTGACCTCTGTTGTACGAATTTGCCTGTTTTGAACATTAGATGTTAGTATACTTAATCCATGCGGGCAATGATCAGCCCAAAGGAGGATTGTTGCTTGGTCAGGTTTAAGTACACAGGGCAATGAATATGTGATAATTTTTCATGTTTCCATGTGGATAATGAGTCAATCCAAAGATGAGCTCGTTGTTTGACAGGGTTAATTATCCATATTCATTGTTGACCAAGAATACCACTTGCAGTTAGTATTTCAATCCAAAGATTGGGTATTAACGTTGCACCGGTACCTTGTGATGGGATTTGGGTCGTTGTATTTAAATTCATTTATATTTGTTATTTCATCCTTGTACATGTATTGATTGTGAGCATGTTTGGTATTTTGTTCTTTGTACAGTGAGTTCTGCTTCTATGATATCTGTAAATTTGAGTACTATTCCTGAGTTAAATGGTTCGAATTTTAAGGACTGGAAAGAAACTGTTATGATTGTTCTGGGTTGTATGGATCTAGACCTTGCATTTAGGGAGCCGTGCCCACCTCATCCAACGGATCAAAGTTCACATGAGGATAAGTGGTACTTTGAACGGTGGGAACGCTCAAACCGCATGTGTCTAATGATCATGAAGAGATCAATCCCGAAAAATTTTAGGGGCTCTATTACTGAAAAGGCTAGTGCCAAGGCGTTCCTTGAAGAGATTGAAAAACGTTTTGCTAAAAATGAAAAGGCTGAAACAAGCACTCTTTTGAGTAAACTTGTGACGCTGAAGTATAAAAAATAAGGGGAACATACGGGAGCACATTATGGAAATGTCTCATCTTGCTTCAAAATTACAGGCGCTAGGTCTGAGGTTACCCGAAGACTTTATAGTACATATGGTTCTTCTTTCTCTTCCACCACAGTTTGGACAGTTTAAAGTCAGTTTTAACTGTCAGAAGGAGAAATGGACTCTTAATGAGCTTATTTCGCACTGTGTGGAAGAAGAGGAGAGATTGAAGCATGATAGGATAGAAAGTGCTCACTTGGCTACTACGCCTAAAAGTAAGAAAAGAAAGACTATTAAGGAAGTTACAGTTGATCACACATCCATCAAGAAACAAAAGAAGCATAAGGAAGACAAATCAGACTCCTTCTTTTGCAATGATGAAGATCATATGAAGAAGGATTGTACTAAGTATCACGCATGGCGTGAAAAGAAAGGTACAATTCTTACTTTGGTTTGTTCTGAGGTTAATTTAATTTCAGTACCAAGGCACTTGTGGGTAGATTCAGCTGCTACTACTCACATAAGTGTTTATGTGCAGGGCTGCCTAAATTGTCGGACGCCAATTGATGCTGAAAGATTCATCTATGTGGGCGATGACATGAAGGCGAAGAATGAAGCCATAGCAGTTTTTTGGGTTATATTGTTAAAGACTGGTTGTTATTTGAATTTGACAGAAACTTATGTAATACCGTCTTTTAGACGGAATTTGGTTGTTATTTCTTTACTGAACAAATTTGGTTATTATTGTTCATTTGGAGGAAGTAAATTTAAGTTGTTTCTGCATTCAAATTTGATTTCCACTGGTTTTTTGTCTGGTTGCAATAACCTCTATTTGCTTAATACGGTTGATTCATATAATGAAACCTTGCACATTACGTCTAGTGGTACTGAACGGAAATTGGCCAATGAGAATTCTGCTATGTTGTGGCATAAGCGCTTAGGACATATCTTTGAAAAGAGAATTAAAAGGCTTGTGTCAAATGGAATTCTTGAGTCTATTGATTTTGCATACTTTAACGTTTGCATGGGATGTATAAATGGAAAATGAACAAACATTAAGGGGTTATAAGTTTTATAATCCATCCAGTAAGTCTTTCTTTGAAACGAAAAATGCTCATTTCTTTGAGGATATTGAGTTTGGGGAGGTGATCAGGTTAGAAGCATTGCCTTTGAAGAGGGACCTGAGTCCACTCTATTCAGAAGAAGGCAATGATGTCGATCTTCCTGCTGGAGAACAAATTCAACAACCTCAAGAAAATCAAGTAGAGGTGTCACTAAGGAAATCCATATATGGACTAAAGCAAGCTTTCCAGTCATTGGTATTACAAATTTCATCAAGTTATAGTTTCATTTGGCTTCGAGACTAATATGGTTGATGAATGTGTATACCAAAAGTTCAGTAGGGGAAAATTTATCTTTCCGGTTTTATATGTCGATTGTATATTGCTGGCAAGTAATGATGTGGGCATATTGCATGAAACTAAGAAATTTTATCAAATCTTGGTTGTGCATCTTTTGTATTGGGGATCCAAATATTTCGAGATCGTTCTCGGGGTATTCTTGGATTATCACAAAAGGCCTACATTGATAAGGTGCTTCAGCGATATGGCATGAAGGATTATAAACCAGAAGATACTCCAGTTGCTAAAGGAGACAAGTTTAGTCTCAAATAGTGCCCTAAAAGTGAAATCGAATCTAAGGAAATGGACAAGATTCCCTATTCGTCTGTTGTGGGAATTCTCATGTATGTTCAGGTTTGTACTCGTCCGGATATTGCATTTATCGTTGTATTGTTAGGCAGATACTTAAATGATCCTGGTATGGATCATTTGACAACAGCCAAAACAGTTTTGAGGTACTTATAAAAAACATAAGATTTTATGCTCACATACAAGAAGTCAGACCAGTGGGAGATCATTAGGTATTCAAATTCTGACTTTGCTGGGTGCCAAGACAATAGCATAGTATGTTACGAGGCATCCAATTAGGTTTTATGATTGCAGAATTTTGTCACGGGGCTGCGCATGGTGAGTGGTATAGAAATGTCACTATAGTTGTTGTGTGACAATAATTTGGCAGTCATGTACTCTAATAACAACCGCAGTTTGTCAAAGTTGAAGCACATCGACATTATGTTTTTGACTGTTAAAGAAAGGATAGAGAATGATCAGGTGTCTTTAGAGCATATTGGGACAGACTCTATGATTGCGGATCCGCTTACCAAGGGTTTAACACATAAGGTCTTTCACGAACATGTTGTTCATATGGGGTGTTATCCTTGGATGATGTGCAGGTTCAGTGGGAGTTTGTATTTTGTTTGCTCTAATGTATGGACACATATTCAGTTTTTCTGCAGAATAAAGTTTAAAGTTCTTTGTTCCATTTTGTGCTTATGTGTTTATGTTTCGATCTCCATAAGGCTTTAAAGTTGGACCAGTTGAGAATAGACATGTTGTAATCACATTACATGTAATTCTCATGCTATACATCCATATCATATCTATGTCATTGATTATGTTAATATTTATGATAATTGAAGGTTTGGCTAATTTTATTATTGCGAAAACCGCTTTGGTTCTGTTTTGATATAGTCATGGACGATGTTGGTGAAAATGACGTTTAATAAGATAACAATTATGAGCTCGTAAGGTTTTGTGTAATGTCTGAATGTATAAATACATATTTGGCCCAAGTGGGAGATTGTAAGATCATTTGGTGGGCCGGCATATGTCTATGAGGAATTTCAGACATTATGGCTATCTTAACGTAAATATCCGCTTAAGTGATTGCTTTTGGGATATTACGTGATTTTAGATGGTATGAGGTAATTTTGAAATGTATAGATATCAGTACGGAATTACGGACTCTTTGATGGGTGGAATCCGTAATTGTCTTAATTATAAAATGGTAGTGGTCCCCGGGGTCGTGCAATGGTTGTGTGAAACGTTGGTTTCTAGGGTTTTCCTCTTCCCCATCTGAGAGAGACCTCAAGCGCGCCGCACGTACTCTGGAAGATCCTACCGCGATCTACCGTCCCGTGCAACAGTTCAGATGGATTCAGGTACGCTTCCGCTTCAGTTCAAGTTTTGTTTAATTCAATGATTTAGCATGAGCATGATCCTGTTTTAGGGCATATACGTTTGGTTTTGTGTATGCGTCAAGGGAAGAAATCCCTACACAAACTTGAAGTTAAGAATGGCAAACCTATAGAGATGCATCTTTTGATTGAAAATGAGAAAATTCTGCATGTATGGGGATTGAACCCCTTGTCTCTTTGTTATGCCTTCACAAGTATATATGCAGTCGTACTGCTTTATCTTTTAATATTTGTGTGCTCCTTTCATGCACCATTTGCCTCCCATGGACTTGGTTGACTTAAAGAAGTCTAACTACACTTGCATTAGGTTCTTGTAAAGTGTAAACTTAAAATATTTTCTGTATTATTTTAGGATTTGTTTTTTGTACTCTTGTTCATGATTTGCAATATCATACTAACTGAAACTTTTTCTCCCCTTTTTAAGATAAAAAGTGGTCACCAACCATTAACCATTCATGAAAACCATTTGAAAGGCCCACATGCCATCTTGAGCCAAAATTTCTACTACTTCTCTCCAAAAATCAAATTTGTTGTTATTAGTTTTGATGTCAAATCAACCACAGATTTTGGATTTTTTTATAAGACCAAGTTCTGAACGTGTGACTATCTCGAACTTCAACCATGTTTTTCCTGATTCAATATTTTTTTTTGCCTAGACTTAAAATCATCAAACTAGGAGGCAGGCATTTTATATAACATCTATATGGATTGAAGTCAAGGAGAAGCCTTTATACCATAAAGACATGGTATGTCCTCCCTTCTTTTGATGTTTTTGGAGGAGAATCACTACATCAAAAAACAGGAATCTCATGATACCTCTATGTTGAAGTACATTCCCATGTATGAGCTCCCTTCTTTTGATGACTTCGAAGGAGGATCATTAGGTCAAAAATTAGGAATATTTTGATACCCTTACATTGAAGAAGAACATGGTCCCGATGTTCATAAATATACATCTTCATTACTAGTGGCTTACTAGCATTATGATTATTTGTAATATTTAAATTAATTTTTATTTTTTTTGTTGCTCTTTATTCCAGTCTATCAATTTCCCACATTTTGGGTGGAAAAATGTTTCATCTAATTTTTCTGTTTTCTTTTGATGTTTTTGGTATGCTCAGGTGTGCGTGTATGTGCTCCTATAAGGACTTTGGAGGATGAATATGTTACGGCATTCAGTTTTATGAAACTAAAGTGAAACACATTTTACAGGGCAATGCTAAGTGATCAAGGAGGTTAATGTTATAATTAAATATGACCATGCAAATCCTTGTTATTTCATGACTTAATATGTCAGCATGGAGTTAGCTCAAAAGGAAAACAGGGACCAAAAGGATGAGGTACTTACCATGATGCTTGTATTCTTGTTTGCTATCTGCAAGTGGTAAACAATTCCGTATTGGTAAATAAAGAAGCGAAAGGAGAGAACAATCTCACAGAAACGTCCAGACAGTCCAGTGTATTGCAAATGCTCCTGCTCTTCTTCCCACCATGACTCCCAACTCTTGTCTCCAGGTACTCCTATTCCTCCCCTACTGCTTATCCACTTTGCCCAATCATCCCAGTCATCCACAATCTTTTGCCATTCAAATCCAGATGGATTAAAGAGGAAGGGAGAAAACAGCCAAGACACAACAAGGAACCACATTGAGAATGAAAGCAACACGTATGCATTTGGATCAGATGATGTAGAACCATAAGACCCATATACCAGAAGAAGTATCATCAGTTCCAACCCTTTCACAAAATGGCTCCTTGAGTAAAGCCTGTAATTTTATGCAAACTTCTCATGCCGTACAACCAAACCACGACTAGTGGCCCTGTATTAGCTCCACCATGCATGACAGTGCGACCAAAGTAATGTGTTTTTGTGCCGAGAGAGAAAGTAAAGAAAACTGAACACAGCTGAAGTTGCATGATGATAATATCACTTAGAGCTGTTCTGAAACCTCTCCCTATTCCAATCTCCATTACCATAGGCAACGCCATCAATAATCCTATCTGAATAAGTGACTGCGATGCCAATGCTGCCTTAAAAGTGTATACTTTACTAGTGAATTCTCTACTAGTGAATTCTCCAATCCACTTAGTGATAAATAGAGCCTTCCATATAAGAATACATGAAGAATAATGACGACCATCTGTGTATCATCAAAATTGAGATATAGCAAAGTTAACCCGGGAAAATATTATCAGCAAATTGTGATGTACAAGAGTTGAGGTTATCATGACAAAAGATAATGCTAATTACCATTGAACTGACATAAAAATCAACTGTCGTAAAATAACTTGGAAGCTTGCAAAACATGTCGAAACGAAGTCCCAAATGATAGATGTCTCGACTCAGTATCTGCACCCCATTGAAGCAAGCTACTTTTGCTTCAAAAAGAGATATTTGGTTAAGTCCAACATCACGAACCTTTCCAACTTGAATCTATTCATGGTGGGTGACATTTCGGCGCCTCAACGTTGAGTTGAAGCCTGGTATGAATTCATTAACACCAATTCAGATTACAAAATGAAATGTATCAGCTATGTCTTAATAAGAATAAGATTATTACCAGCAAAAAATTTTTCACTTAGGTTGATTCCTCGAGAAGCCTTGCTAACATCACAATTTGGTGATGAGGAAGATCCTGCCGAAAACATCTGGATGTCCATAATGGAAGCGAACCCTGAACATCCTGAACATATCAAGCAGTAGTTCATCATAGAACAACAGATTCTGCACTCGCTTTCAGAAATAATCATGACAGGTATTACAAAAGAGATCTAGTATGGGCTTCCCTAATTAATGATGTTGCCAATGAATAATTATGCAAAACAAATGCATATGCAAGTACAGTTCAGATAAATCTACCACCGAAAAAGTAGTTAAACTTCAATCTTGTCAATACGGTATATATCAAAGATTATGAGGTTCGTTAGTCTTGAGATACTTGAGCTCTGTTGGCGCATGATGTAAATTTTCACATTAGTTCAGGGTGCAATGGGAAACTCAAAATTTCTGAATTTTGACAACATAAAAAGCTACAAAAAGGTGTGCAACAACTTAACTTTTAGAAGTTAAAGAAATATCCACTCAACGTTTGAGAGACATTCTCAAATAGCTTGCAATTGATAGAAAACATTAATTTTTAATATAAAATAATAAGTAAAAAATATCAGTGGTCTGTCAAAAAAAGAGTAGCTTTTTACAAGGGGTATTTTATCATTTTATAAATTTTTTCACCAATAGGTGCATCTTTGAGAATTTTTTCTCAAAAGTTGTGTGCCTATTTTTTAACTTCTAAAATTGAGTGGTCCTTTGTTATTTTCTCAAATTTTAGGCACTTTTACATAATTTCTCTTGACAGTATTTGCATTATTGGAGGTATTATAGTAAATAGGCCATGACATTGTTTGCATCCCCAAAATTTCTATTTTGGTTCTTGAAGTGCTCTAAAAAAATGAAGTTTTATTTTGAAAATGAGATATAAAGGGACCTACCGGTCAGTATGAGGATCGACCATTCCCAGCGCCTTTACCGGGAGTAATCAATTCAAGGGCTATGTATATCCTTGATGCATTTCGTTTTAGCTTAAACATCCTTTTCATTCTATGTGTAGTGTAGTATTTGAGAAAAATGTTGAAAGTTTGATGTTTCAAACTTTTGAAAAGATTCCTGAAGAATTAGTTGAGAATGTGAAACATTTTGCAGAAAAATTGAATTGAAAAATATCATTTGGAAAACTTGAGAAATTATTTTTGAAGTCATTTTTAGTGTTCTTTAAAGACTTTAAGTAGTTTTGAAATTTTGCTCTAATTCAATTGCTACCTAGTTAGAACTCTATCTCATCTTGCTTAAATTATTTTGGAGAGGTGCTTGTGATCATGAGTGAAATTAAGTGAATGTGAATACATGAATGCATTGATCCTATATGATTAGGAGAGAAGAAAGCATTTCTCCCATAACATTTATCTAGAAACATTCTTACCATAACATACATCTAAGATTTTTGTAATTATTTTTTTATGACAAGAGAAATTTTTTGAAAATGGAATGAGGTTGTAGACCCTCAAACACGATTCCAATATTGGGTCATGCAATTGATAGAAAACATTAAATTTTAATATAAAATAATAAGTCAAAAATATCAGTGGTCTATCAAAAAAAGAGTAGCTTTTTACAAGGGGTATTTCATCATTTTATAAATTTTTTCGCCAATAGGTGCATCTTTGAGAATTTTTTCTCAAAAGTTGACTGCCTATTTGTTAACTTCTAAAATTGAGTGGTCCTTCGTTATTTTCTCAAATTTTAGGCACTTTTACGTAATTTCTCTTGACAATATTTGAAATATTGGAGGTATTATAGTAAATAGGCTATGACATTGTTTGCCTCCCAAAAATTTTATTTTGGTTTTTGAAGTGCTCCAAAAAAATGAAGTTTTGTTTTGAAAATGAGAGATAAAGGGACCCACCCATCGGTATGAGGATCGATCGTTCCCATCGCCATTACCGGGGATAATTAATCTAAGGGCTATGTTTATCCTTGAACCATTTTGTTTTGACTTAAACATCTTTTTCATTCTATGTGTGGTGTAGTGTTTGAGAAAAATGTTAAAAGTTTGATGTTTCAAACTTTTGAAAAGATTCTTGAAGAATTAGTTGAGAATGTGAAACATTTTGTAGAAAAATAGAATTGAGAAATATTATTTGGAAAACTTGAGAAATCATTTTTGAAGTCATTTTTAGTGTTTTTTAAAGACTTTAAGTAGTTTTGAGATTTTGCTCTAATTTGGTTACTACCTAGTTAGATCTTCATCTCATGTTGCTTAAATTCTTTTGAAGATGTGCTTATGATCATATGTGAAATTAAGTGAGTGTGAATACATGAATGCATTGATCCTATATGATTGAGAGAGAATAAAGCATTTCTCCCATAACATTTATCTAGAAACATTCTTACCATAACATACATCTAAGATTTTTGTAATAAATATTTTTTTATAACAAGAGAAAGTTTTTGAAAATGGAATGGGGTTGAAGACCCTCAAGCATGATTCCAATATTGGGTCATTACTTTGAGTTTTGGTATTGGTGAAGTCAGCAAATGAAAAGATCTTGATAGAAAAATGTTCAAAAAAATGAAAAAGATGAAAGACTTGGTTATGAGAGAGATATAGAGAAAAAAAGAGATCTTGAAAATCAACGATTTAAAAGAAAGAGAAATACATATTCACACACACACACACACACACACACACACACACACACACACACACACACACACACACACATATATATATATATATATATATATATATATATATATATATATGAAAGCTTGTGAAAATGAGATTTAAATCAAATAAAGAAGTGAAGATCATTTTCAAAAGAGAGATAAAGAGATTTAAAAATGGAATACACGTATATATATTTATATATACGTATACGAGAGTTTGAAAAAGTATGTTAAAACATAAAGAGAGAATGACAAAGAAAGATATTCATGTACACGTATACGTATATAACATGTACATATGCATATGTCTTCATCAGTATTAAAATCAAGAAATGACTTGAAAATAGCCTACTTCAATTTTTGATGTAGGCCGAAGGGGAACTTGGGTTCATGCAAGAACCTAAGTTAAGTCTTCAAGGCCGCATTAGAGAGGGTATTTTGTTTTGAAAATCTTTTGAAAAATATGATTCTAAATATTTTTGTGTGCGAATAAAAACCACAACTATTACAAGAAAATTGATTTCTCACACCATTGGGTATGGAAGAAAATCAAAAATACATGAAACGGGGAATGACGAAGCAATCGTTGGGGTTCCTAATCGGGTGATTAAGAAATAAACTAAGCATGAAAATAACATGAAGATGCATTTTAACATGTATAAATTTGTGAAGGGCCTTCACGGGTTGGACAAACCCCAACCTCAAAAATCAACACAAGAAAGAAGAAATCCCAACCCCAATCACTCATTCTTACCGTGCATTGAAAAATCAAATAACTATGCATGAATAATATCTTGAAACGAAACAATATTCAAAGAAAGAGAGAGATAGCATACTTTGATCGTAAAATTAAATATCACCTCGTCTTCTCATCCTCCCAGTGCACTCGAGTATAGCTTTTTGACTCCAAAATACAGATTTGAAAACTATCTCCTATAGTCATGGAGAGATGAAGAAGAGAGAAATAAAGGAAAAAATGAAGTGCGATGTTGATTACATACCTCTAATAAGAATGATTTGAGGAAAAATGATCACCATTGCTTTGAATGATCCAAGACTCACATTAAATAGAGCTCCAAGGTGATGAAAAAGAGACCCCCAAAAGATCTTTATGCTCCCTTGAAGAGTTGTAGCTTGATGAAGATTGCTCCAAGTTAGAGAAGAAGAAGAAAAATGAGAAGGAAAGAAGAGGAAGAGAGCTAAAAACTCTAAGTCCTCAAGTGAGAATGCACTAGCCCTTTTTCAAGGGCTAGCTCATTCCCCAAAAGGGGGATAATGAGGGTTTTTATAGAGAGTTTTGGAGCCAAAACCTCAAAATTCAATTTTTTTGAATTTCACAATATTTTCATGCGAATTTCAAATAATTTTGCATTATTTTCAATTTTTTTTTTGAAAAGAAACAGTTTGAAATGAGTATGTTTGGCCATTAGTTTTTGAGGTGTAGGGAGGGCTAATGCTCACTTAAAATGTCTACAATAGCCCCTAACAGTCAATTTTTTGAAGAAAAAATGAGTTTTGGACTCGACCGCGCGTGTTGCGATGAAAACACCCTTGAGGGCGTGCGACCACGCGCGGCACGCGATTGCCCAAGCGCGCGCGTTGTGCGACTGCGTGTCGCGGGACGCGAACAAACTCATTTTTTTAATTTAAAAAAATCAAATAAAATGTAATAAAATGAAATAAAAAATGTTGTTATATTGAAAACATTTTTTTATTTAAAATGTGTAAAAGAAAAGAAGTTTTTGTTAAAAATGGGCGGTCGACTCCATTTTGGGCTGCTCCGAGCTCCTTTTGTATCTGGATTTGGTTCAATTAGCCTCCGACGTGTTCTAAGCTTCAAAAACATATTTTGGTGGGATGACAGAGCATAAAACAATGGAGAGGTCTGTGCACGTGAGCGATGCTCACAGTACCAGACTTTGTCGTTTTGAACTCGATTTTGGATTTCGAGTTTGAAATGTGGATTTGGATCTGAACTTGAGTCTAAAAATTCATTTTAAATCGAATAGTTGCCAATTTATTTTGGGTCTAGGATTAAATCCGAATAGAGTATTTTTTGAAAAATTTGTGATAATAGGCACCATCTTGTAACATTAGAAATTAATGAATTTTTTATTTGTCTTTAAATTTGCCAAATGCTATGTGGAACTAAATATTCCATAAGGTCCTTCATTGCACATCATAAGCTTCTAAGAATGACTTACCTACAATTACATAGTGTGAAATGCACTTGTATGTGCATCGGGCAAGTGGTTAAAAGTTAAAACATAAATACAACAAGAAAAATTGAATTTACCGATTGATGCAACATTAGGTTTAATGATAAGTGTTTATTTGACCTTTAGTCACCTAGAAGTTAAAGATAAGTGTCTCTGTCTTTGAATATAAGCCAATTCCTGTGTTCGTATATCAGACAAATTCAGGCGACCAAAGAAGCAATTTACAGTATCCTTTTTTTTTTTTTACTTAATTTGAATATAAGGTGCATCTCTCTGCCGGTGCTCTTCTGCCTTGGATATCTATGAAGGCCCGGTAGTGTTATCTCTAATTGTTCTAGAATGTACATGGTTGAGTGGAGAAGAGGGGAAAGCTGAGGGAGAGAAAGAGGGAGAGAGAATTGAGAAGAAGAAACAAAGGAGAAAAGGAAGGTAACGGTAGAATGTGAAAATTGCTTCTTTGGTCGTCTGAGATAACACTACCACTTAACTGTGGGCGTCGGGCCGGCCCCGCCCGGTAAAGCCCAGCACGGGTCGGCCAGTTGGGCCCGAAGCCCGGGTAGCCCGGCTGGTTTGATATTAATTTTTTTAATTATAAAATAATTTTTTTATAATATAAAATATATTTTAAATAATAAAATACATATTATCAAATTAAAAAAATAATAAACAAATTTTTATTCATTATTAATAGGCCGGATCGGTCTGGGCCGAGCCTACCTGGGCCGCACCTCAGGCCCAGGCCCAAGCCGGGTACAGGCTACCCGGCCCGTGGCCTAGGCCTATTATCACTTTTGCAATCTCCTGAATACTCCTTCCTTGATCATATGATGTAATCCCTCATGGCCATGTAATAGCCCCCAATGCAGTCAGCATTTTCTCCACGTAATAAGCCTCTGCATTGGCAGCTGCCACCATGGCCTCGGACGCCTTCTGCTATGCATAAAGTTTGGCGTCTGCTTGCAGCTACCTAGAGCGCAATCTCGGCAACCACCTTCCTTCCGTGAGCCTCCTGCTCCCTCTCATCCAATTGAGCTTTGGCATCCCTCTTCTTCTGAAAATACCTCGAGTCCGCCTCCATCATCTTGGTCTCGAGCTCGACGGTCACTTTGCTAAGCAGCTCTCCTTGCAGTCTTCCTTGTCCGACCCGGCCCATCGTGCCCGAAGCCTGGACCCGGGCCCGACCTGGCCCGACCCGCTTGATAATAATTTTTTAAATTATGACATAAATTTTTTATAATATAAAATATATTTTTAATAATGAAATACAAATTTTAAAATTAATATTTTTTTTTTTGTAATTATCAACGGGCCGGATCGGGCCGGGCCAGGGCTACCCGAGCCGCATCTCAGGCCCGGGCCGGGTACCTGTTCCGTTGCCCAGGAAATCTCCTCGTATACTCCTTCATTGTTCATGAGGTAGCATTTTCTTCACCTAATTAGTCTTTGCATTGGCAGCAGCCACCAAGACCTCGGATGCCTTCTGCTCTGCAGAAAGCTTGGCATCCGCTTCCAGAGCGCAGTCTCAGTAGCCACGTTCCTTACATGGTCCTCCTTCTCCCTCTCATACGATTGAGCTTTGGCATCCCTCTTCTTCTGATAATAATTTGAGTCCACCTCCATCAACTTGGTCTCGAGCTCGACAATCACCTTGCTAAGCAACTATGCTAGCAGTCTCTCGGGCCAGACCCTGCCCATCGATTCCGAAGCCCTGACAGGGGACCGACCCATCACGGCCCGTTTGATAATAATTATTGCTGCCTATTGCGCATCTCGGCAAACGCACTCCTTCCGTGGGCCTCCAGCTCCCTCTCATACAATTGAGCTTCAACATCCCTCATCTCCTGATAATACCTCGAGTCTGCCTTCATCATCTTAGTCTCGAGCTCGACAGTCATCTAGCTAAGCAGCTCTGCTCGCAGTCTCCCGTGCCCGAACCGGCCCATTGTTTCCGAAGTTCGGGCACGGGACTGACCCGACACGGCTCGTTTGATAATGATTCTTTTAAATTATAAAAATAAATTTTTTACAATATGAAATATTTTTTTAATAATAAAATACATATTATCAAATTAAAAATAATAAAAAAATATTTTTTAATTGTGGAATTGGTCCGGAACGGGGCTACCCAAGCCGCACCTCGGGCCCAGGCCCAGGCGGCCTGTGGCCCAAGCAATCTCCTGGTATACTCCTTCATTGATCATGAGGTAATCCTTTTGGGCCATGTAGCAGCCCCCCAATGCATTTAGCATTTTCTCCACATAATAAGCGCCTGCATTGGCAGCTTCCACCATGGCCTCAGACGCCTTCTGCTTTGCATAAAACTCAGCGTCTGCTTCCTGCTGCCTATTGTGCATCTCGGCAAGCACACTCCTTCCGTGGGCCTCCAGCTCCCTCTCATACAATTGAGCTTTGGCATTCCTCTTCTCCTGATAATACCTCGAGTCCGCCGCCATCATCTTGGTCTCGGGCTCGACAGTCATCTTGCTAAGTAGCTCTGCTCGCAGTCGCCCGGACCCGAACCGGCCCGTTGTTTCCGAAGTCAGGTCCCAGGACCGACCAGACACGGCTCGTTTGATAATAATTCTTTTAAATTATAAAAATACATTTTTTACAATATGAAATATATTTTTAATAATAAAATACATATTATCATATTAAAAATAATAAAAATATATTTTTTAATTGTGGAATTGGTTCGGAACGGGGTTACCCTGGACACACCTCGGGCCCAGGTGGCCCGTGGCCCAAACAATCTCCTCGTATACTCCTTCATTAATCATGAGGTAATCCCTCTGGGCCATGTAGTAGCACCCTAGTGCAACAAGCATTTTCTCCACAAAATAAGCCTCTGCATTGGCAGCTTCCACCATGGCCTCTGACGCCTATCTGCTTTGCATAAAGCTCAGCGTTTGCTTCATGCTGCCTATTGCACATCTCGGCAACTGCACTCCTTCCGTGGGCCTCCAGCTCCCTCTCGTAAAATTGAGCTTCGACATCCCTCTTCTCCTGATAATACCTCGAGTCCGCCGCCATCATCTTGGTCTCGGTCTCGACAGTCATCTTGCTAAGTAGCTCTGCTCGCAGTCTCCTGGGCCCGAATTGGCCAGTTGTTTCCCTATCCGGTCACTGGACCGACCCGACAAGGCTCGTTTGATAATAATTCCTTTAAATTATAAAAACAAATTTTTTATTATATGAAATATATTTTTAATAATAAAATACATATTATCATATTAAAAAAAAATATTTTTTAATTGTTGAATTGGTCCGGAACGGGGTTACCCTCGACACACCTTGGGCCCAGGCGGCCCGTGGCCCAAGCAATCTCCTCGTATACTCCTTCATTAATCATGAGGTAATCCCTCTGGGCCATGTAGTAGCACCCTAGTGCAGCCAGCATTTTCTCCACATAATAAAGCCTCTGCATTAGCAGCTTCCACCATGGCCTTAGAAGCCTTCTGCTTTGCATAAAGCTCGGCGTTTGCTTCATGCTGCCTATTGCGCATCACGGTAACTGCACTCCTTCCGTGGGCCTCCACCTCCCTCTCGTACAATTGAGCTTCGACATCCCTCTTCTCCTGATAATACCTCGAGTCCGCCGCCATCATCTGGGTCTCGAGCTCGATAGTCATCTTGCTAAGTAGATCTGCTCGCAGTCTCCTGGGCCCGAATTGGCCAGTTGTTTCCCTATCCGGTCACTGGACCGACCCGACAAGGCTCGTTTGATAATAATTCCTTTAAATTATAAAAACAAATTTTTTATTATATGAAATATATTTCTAATAATAAAATACATATTATCAAATTAAAAAAATAATAAAAAAATATTTTTTTAATTGTCGTCTCGGGCCGAGCCCAGGCCGCAACTCGGGCCTGGGCCCAAGCGGCTCATGGGCCTGGCAATCTCTTGGTGTACTCCTTCATTGATCATGAGGTACCCTCTAGGCCATATAGTTGCCCCTCAGTGCAGTCAGTGTTTTCTCCACATAATAAGCCTCTGCATTGGCAGCTTCCACCATGGCCTCAGACGCTTTCTGCTTCGCATAAAGCTCGGCGTTCGCTTCATGCTGCCTATTGCGCATCTCGGCAACCGCACTCCTTCTGTGGGCCTACAGCTCCATCTCATACAATTGCGCTTCGGCATCCCCCTTCTCCTGACAATACCTCGAGTCCGCCGCCATCATCTTGGTCTCGAGCTCGACAGTCATCTTGCTAAGTAGCTCTGCTCGCAGTCTCCCGGGCCCGGATCGACCTGTTGTTTTCGAAGTCCGGTCCGGGACCAACCCGACACGGCTCGTTTGATAATAAATCTTTTAAATTATATAAATAAATTTTTTATAATATGAAATATTTTGCTAATAATAAAATACAAATTATCAAATTAAAAAATAATAAAAAATATTTTTTAAAATTGTCGTATCGGGTCGGGCCGGGGCCACTCGGGCAGCAACTCGGGCCCCGGCCCAAGTGGCTCGTGGCCCAAGCAATCTCTCAGTATACTCATTCATTGATCATGAGGTAATCCCTCTGTGCCATGTAGTTGCCCCCCAGTGCAGTCAGCATTTCATCCACATAATAAGCCTCTGCATTGGCAGCTTCCACCATGACCTCAGACGCTTTTTGCTTTGCATAAAGCTCGGCGTCTTGCTGCCTATTGCGCATCTCGGCAACCGCACTCCTTCCGTGGGCCTCCAGCTCCCTCTTATACAAATGAGCTTCGGTATCCTTCTTCTCCTGATAATACATCGAGTCCGCCTCCATCATCTTGGTCTCGAGTTCAACAGTCATCTTGCTAAGTAGCTCTGGTCGCAGTCTCTCGGGCCCGAATCGGCCCGTTGTTTCCGAAGTTCGGTCCTGGGACACACCAGACACGGCTCGTTTGATAATAATTCTTTTAAATTATAATTTTTTTATAATATGAAATATATTTATAATAATAAAATACATATTATCAAATTAAAAAATAATAAAAAATATTTTTTTTAATTATCGTGTCGGGTCCGGCCGGGGCCACTCGGGCAGCAACTCGGGCCCCGGCCCAAGTGGCTCGTGGCCCAGGCAATCTCTCGGTATACTCCTTCATTGATCATGAGGTAATCCCTCTGGGCCATGTAGTTTCCCCCAGTGCAGTCAGCATTTCATCCACATAATAAGCCTCTTCATTGGCAGCTTCCACCATGACCTCAGACGCTTTCTGCTTTCGGCGTCTGCTTCATGCTGCCTATTGCGCATCTCGGCAACCACACTCCTAATGTGGCCCTCCGGCTCCCTCTTATACAATTGAGCTTCGACATCCTTCTTCTCCTGATAATACATCGAGTCCGCCTCCATCATCTTGGTCTAGAGTTCGACAGTAATCATGCTAAGTAGCTCTGCTCGCAGTCTCTCGGGCCCGAATCGGCCCGTTGTTTCCGAAGTCCGGTCCCGGGACCGACTCGACACGACTCGTTTGATAATAATTCTTTTAAATTATAAAAATAAATTTTTTATAATATGAAATATATTTCTAATAATAAAATACATATTATCAAATTAAAAAATAATAAAAATATTTTTTTTAATTGTCGTATCGGGTCGGGCCGAGGCCACTCGGGTAGCAACTCGAGCCCCGGCCCAAGTGGCTCGTGGCCCTCGCAATCTCTTGGTATACTCCTTCATTGATCATGAGGTAATCCCTCTGGGCCATGTAGTTGCCCCCCACTGCAGTCAACATTTCATCCACATAATAAGCCTCTGCATTGACAACTTCCACCATGACCTCAGACTCCTCTGCTTTGCATAAAGCTCGGCGTCTACTTCATGCTGTCTATTGCGCATCTCGGCAACCGCACTCCTTCCGTGGGCCTCCAACTCCCTCTCATACAATTGAGCTTCAGCATCCCTCTTCTCCTGATAATACCTCGAGTCCACCTCCATAATCTTGGTCTCGAGCTCGACAATCATCTTGCTAAGCAGCTCTGCTCGCAGTCTCCCGGGCCCGAACCGGCCCATTGTTTCCGAAGTCCCCGCCCGAGAACGACCCGGCATGACTCGTTTGATAATAATTTTTTTAAATTATAAAAATAAATTTTTTACAATATGAAATATATTTTTAATAATAAAATACATAGTATCATATTAAAAATAATAAAAAAAATATTTTTTAAATGTGGAATTGGTTCGGAACGGGGCTATCCTGTCCACACCTCGGGCCCAAGCGACCCGTGGCCCAAGCAATCTCATGGTATACTCCTTCATTGATCATGACGTAATCCCTCTGGACCATGTAGTTGCCCCTAGTGCGGTCAGCATTTTCTCCACATAATAAGCCTCTGCATTGGCAGCTTCCACCATGGCCTCAAATGCCTTCTGCTTTGCATAAAGCTCGGCGTTTGCTTCATGCTGCCTATTGTGCATCTTGGCAACCGCACTCCTTCCGTGGGCTTGCAGCTCCCTCTCATACAATTGAGCTTCGGCATCCCCCTTCTCCTGATAATACCTCGAGTCTGCCGCCATCATCTTGGTCTCGAGCTCGACAGTCATCTTGCTAAGTAGCTCTGCTCGCAGTCTCCCGAGCCCGGATCGACCCGTTGTTTCCGAAGTTCCGTCCCGGGACCGACCCGGCATGGCTCGTTTGATAATAATTCTTTTAAATTATAAGAATAAGTTTTTTATAATATGAAATATTTTGCTAATAATAAAATACATATTATCAAATTAAAAAATAATAAAAATTATTTTTTTAAATTGTCGTATCGGGTCGGGCCGGGGCCACTCGGGCAGCAACTCGGGCCCCGGCCCAAGTGGCTCGTGGCCCAGGTAATCTCTTGGTGTACTCCTTCATTGATCATGAGGTAATCTCTCTGGGCCATGTAGTTGCCCCCCAGTGCAGTCAGCATTTCATCCACATAATAAGCCTCTCCATTGACAGCTTCGACCATGACCTCAGACACTTTCTGCTTTGCATAAAGCTCGGTGTCTGCTTCCTTCTGCCTATTGCGCATCTCGACAACCGCACTCCTTCCATGGGCCTCCAGCTCCCTCTCATACAATTGAGCTTCGGCATACCTCTTCTCCTGATAATACCTCGAGTCCGCCGCCATCATCTTGGTCTCGACTCGACAATCATGTTGGTAAGTAGCTCTACTCGCAGTCTCCTGGGCCCGAATCGGCCTGTTGTTTCCGAAGTCCATTCTCGGGACCGACCCGGCACAGCTCGTTTGATAATAATTCTTTTAAATTATAAAAATAAAAATTTTATAATATGAAATATTTTGCTAATAATAAAATACGTATTATCAAATTAAAAAATAATAAAAAAATATTTTTTTAAATTGTCGTATCGGGTAGGGCCGGGGCCACTCGGGCAGCAACTCGGGCCCCGGCCCAAGTGGCTCGTGGCCCAGGCAATCTCTTGGTATACTCCTTCATTGATCATGAGGTAATCCCTCTGGGCCACGTAGTTGCCCCCAGTGCAGTCAGCATTTCATCCACATAATAAGCCTCTGCAATGGCAGCATCCACCATGACCTCAAACGCTTTCTGCTTTGCATAAAGCTCGGCGTCTGCTTCATGCTGCCTATTGCGCATCTCGGCAACCGCACTCCGTCCGTGGGCCTCCAGCTCCCTCTCATACAATTGAGCTTCGGCATCCCTCTTCTCCTGATAATACATCGAGTCCGCCACCATCATCTTGGTCTTGTGCTCGACAGTCATCTTGCTAAGTAGCTCTGCTCGCAGTCCCCTGGGCCCGAACCGGCCCATTGTTTTCGAAGTCCGGTCCGGGGAGCCACCCGACACGGCTTGTTTGATAATAATTCTGTTAAATTATAAAAATAAATTTTTTATAATATGAAATATACTAATAATAAAATACATATTATCAAATTAAAAAATAAAAAAAATTATTTTTTTTAATTGTCGTATCGGGCCGAGCGGTGGCCAACCCGGCCGCAACTCGGCCCGGGCCCAAGCGGCTCGTGGGCCTAGCAATCTCTTGGTATACTCCTTCATTGATCATGAGGTAATCCCTCTGGGGCATGTAGTTGCCCCCCAAGTGCAAACATTATTTTCTCCACATAATAAGCCTCTGCATAGGCAGCTTCCACCATGGCCTCAGACGCCTTCTGTTTTGCTTAAAGCTCGGCATCTACTTCATGCTGCCTATTGCGCATCTCGGCAACCGCACTTCTTCTGTGGGCCTCCAGCTCCCTCTCATAGAATTGAGCTTCAGCATCCTTCTTCTCCAGATAATACCTCTAGTCCGCCTCCATCATCTTGGTCTCGAGTTCGACAGTCATCTTGCTAAGCAGCTCTACTCGCAGTCCCTCGAGCTCGAACCGGCCCGTTGTTTCTGAAGTCCGAGCGTGGGACCGTCACGACTCGTTTGATAATAATTCTTTTAAATTATACAAATAATTTTTTTACACTATGAAATATATTTCTAATAATAAATTACATATTATCATATTAAAAATAATAAAACTCGGCGTCTGCTTCCTGCTGCCTATTGCGCATCTCGGCAACCACACTCCTTCCGTGGGCCTCCACCTCGCTCTCATACAATTGAACTTCAGCATTCCTCTTCTCCTGACAATACCTCGAGTCCGCCTCCATCATCTTGGTCTCGAGTTTGACAGTCATGTTGCTAAGCAGCTCAGCTCACAGTCTCCCGGGCTCAAACCGCCCCGTTGTTTCCGAAGTCCAGGCCCGGGACCAACCCGGCACGGCTCGTTTGATAATAATTCTTTTAAATTATAAAAATAATTTTTTTACAATGTGAAATATATTTTTAATAATAAAATTTTATCATATAAAAATAATAAAAAATATTTTTTAATTGTGGAATTGGTCTGAAACGGGGCTACCCCTCGGGCCGGATCCGAGGCAATCTCCTGGTATACTCCTTTATTGATCATGAGGTAATCCCTTTAGGCCATGTAGTTGCCTCCCAGTGTTGTCAGCATTTTCTCCACATAATAAGCCTCTGCATTGGTAGCTTCAACCATGGCCTCAGACGCCTTCTGCTTTGCATAAAACTCGGCGTCTGCTTCCTGCTGCCTATTGCGCATGTCGGCAACCGCACTCCTTCTGTGGGCCTCCAGCTCCCTCTAATACAATTGAGCTTCGACATCCCTCTTGTCCTGATAATACCTCGAGTCCGCCTCCATCATCTTGGTCAATGTTGTGAGAAGCGTACGCTTCTCACCAAAAAGTTACGAGTCAAGGCGTTTTTAGTGAAAAACGCCTTGAGGCAGTTTACGTGAGGCGCACATGTCCTGAAGCGTGCGCCTCATGTGTGTGAGGCGTACGCCTTGTGCATGGCACACTTCTACTTGACTCGTGCGCCTCAAGGACAAATGCATTTAATGGCTTTTAATGTAAAAAATTAAAATTTAACCAAACAAGTAAGTTACAAAAGTTATATCTTTAGTGGCTTTTAATGTAACCCTGAAGTATGCCTATTAATCCTTCTGTGGATGATTTTTTATCGATACAAAGGGGTTAATTTATTTGGACTGCATGTGGGGACAACCTTTCAAGCTACTCTTAGAAGCAATTAAGTTATTCACACTGTCATGCAGATTGGTCCATAGGTATAAAATATTCCTTCCAAAAGGAATTTTAATTTCTGCATCCAATCGTTTATGAAATTTTGTCTGTTTCTAATGACTAATTTGTCGATGAAAAAAATCATATGTCGATTATATACTTATATATATAAAGTTATATTGAAGCCAAAACAAGTGTGTTTTTCAACAAAATGACTTAAGTAGCATGGATAGATCTTGAATGTAAGAATTTTCACGAAACTAATTATAATCTCTCAGGTAATATATAATCTTTTTTAATAAAAAATAATGATCTAAAACGTACACAAGTCTCGTTCTTCATATCACCAGTTTAAAACGTGAGCCAAGTGCCAATTCTAATTTTCATGAGACCAATTATAAACTCCCATATAATATTTAATGTTTTTAAGTAAAATAGTCTGAAATGAAGACTTTCTCTCCCCGTAATGACACTTCTAGATTCCATACATTTCTTATTTTTCAATATTTTGTTGTGTGTTATTGTTTTTATATCAGGTAAAACAATAATAGAAGATTTGGAACATGAGAGCTTTGATGATGAAGCAACTGAAGAAGAAGATGAACCTATTCAATTGATATTATCATCTGAATCTTAGTTGTTATGACATTGTATTTATTTGGATTTACAAATGATTGTGGTTTGCATATGTTGTATGTTGTTCTTTATTGATAGTCTTAGTATTGTAGTCACTTTTTTCAGTTTTGTTATTATTTTTATAAATATTATATAATTTACAAATTTGTCCGTGAAGCTTACGCTTCAATTAACGCCTCGCCTCATGAGAGGCTCAACGCCTCGCCTTGTTTTTACGCCTTTTACAACATTGATCTTGGTCTCAAGCTCGACAGTCTTCTTACTAAGTAGCTCTGCTCACAGTCTCTCGGGCCTGAACTAGCCCGAACGATGCTACCCTAGCCACACCCGACACGGCCCATTTGATAATAATTCTTTTAAATTATAAAATAATTTTTTAATGATATAAAATATATATTTAATAATAAAATACATATTATCAATTTAAAAATTAATAAAAAAATATTTTTTTTAGTTATCAACTTGCCGAATCGGGTCTGGCCGAGGCTACCCGCGCCCAGGCAACCTGTGGCCCAGGCAATCTGCTGGTATACTCCTTCATTGATCATTAGGTAATCCCTCGAGGCCATGTAGTTGCCCCCCAATCTAAGTCATAGTGGTACGCCACATTAGTGGCGTACCACGTACCGGTACGCCGGTACGGTGGTACCGGTACGGCGGTACGGCCCTATACGTTTGGATCTGCATCCGGGTCGGATCCAGATCCAAACTACATTATAACTTAAAAAATCAAAAAAATTACTTATGGTTTACTTTTTTTTTGTTTTTTTTTTTTTTTACTTTAACATAAGAAATCTCATTAACAAGATGAAAACATTGATAATTTATTCATTATGAGCATCTTTTTATTGACATTTTTGTTACAACTTGTGATTTAATTATATATAGTAATTTATTTTTGAAATTAATTGTATATAATAGTCGCCGTACCCGTACCATGATTTAAAAAAATGCCGTACCCGTACCCCCGTACCCGAACCCGTACCAGTACCCGTGTGACATAGCCCCCAATGCAGTCAGCATTTTCTCCACGTAATAAGCCTCTGCATTAGCAGCTGCCACCATGGCCTCGGACGCCTTCTGCTCTACATCAAGTTCGACATCTGCTTCCTGCTGCCAAAAGCGCAATCGCGGCAACCACCTTCCTTCTGTGGTCCTCCTTCTCCCTCTCATACAATTGAGCTTCGGCATCCCTCTTCTTCTGATAATACTTCCAGTCCGCCTCCATCATCTTGGTCTCGAGCTCGTCGGTCACCTTGCTAAGCAGCTCTACTCGCAGTCTCTCGGGCCTCTCCCCGCCCGTTGTGCCTGAAGCTCGACCCGAGCAAGCTCGTTTGACAATAATTTTTTAAAATTATAAAATAACTTTTTGATAAGATAAAATATATTTTTAATAATAAAGTACATACTATCAAATTAAAAATAAAAAAATAATTATTAACGGGCAGGGCCAGTCCTACTCTAACCATGCCCGGCCCCCCGGCTCGACGGTCACCTTCCTAAGCAGCTCAGCTCGCGTGCCCGAAGCCCGGGCCTGGGCCCGACACATTTGATAATAATTTATTTAAAATTTAAAAATAAATTTTTATAATATAAAATATATTTTTAATAAAAAAATACGTATTATCAAATTAAAAATAATAAAAATATTTTTTTAATTATTAACGGGCCGAGCCATGATGGAAACGAGGAAGGGCCATGTAGGCGCTCTCTTAGCTAGTCATCAATCCTCTGGGGAGAGTGACAGGAGAGAGAGAACGTGGGACGGCAGAGCAGAAGTGGCCGTACGCGATGCGACAAGCCGGAGGATGCCGGCCAGGACGGCGAAAGCAGATGCGTCAGCCTCTGCATGGCGGAAGCCGAGAACACGCCGGAGCGGCAGAGGAAGAAGCAGAGGCCTGAGACACCGCAATCTCTTCATCTTGCTTCTTTAGCAGCCTGTAGTACTTCTTTTGCTTGAAGAAGTTCCAACGGGAAACTTTACCACATTTTTCGATGAGCTCTCCATCCCTTCTTAGCACGCCATTCAATTCGACCGGTGGCAGTCTGGTCAGAATGGGTTTCAAATTTGCCAAGTCTTGCTCATGCCACCGATACTGCTCTACCGGGTTGAGTAGCAAGGTCTCTCACTATTTCCCACAACTGTTGTAGGACAACGCCAGCAGCTGCCTCTACTACCATCTTCTTCGCTGGTTTTCCAAATCGCTGACAGGTTTGCAGAACACACCTAAATAGATGCTCTTGAAAAACAAACAATATTGAGGGCTGTTCATATATATATATATATATAATTATTTTTAATTTGATAATATGTATTTTATTATTAAAATATATTTTCTATTATAAAATAATTATTTTATAATTTAAAAAAATTATTATCAAATGGTTTGGCCCAGGCGGGCCCACGCCTGGGCTTCGTGCACGAAGAGCCGGGTCCGGCCCAAGAGACTGCAAGCAGAGCAGCTTAGCAAGGTGACTATCGCGCTCGAGACCAAGATGATGGAGGCGGACTTGAGGTATTATCAGAGGAAGAGGGATGCCGAATTTCAATTGTATGAGAGGGAGCAGGAGGCCCACGGAAGGACAACCGAGACTGCGCTCTATGCAGCAGGCAGCAGACGCTGAGCTTTATGCAAAGTAGAAGGCGTCTGAGGCCATGGTGGAAGCTGCCAATGCAGAGGCTTACTACGTGGAGAAAATGCTGACTGCACCAGAGGGCAATTACATGGCCATGAAGGATTACCTCATGATCAATGAAGGAATATACCAGGAGATTGCCTTGGCCACGGGCCGCTAGGGCCCGAGGCTGAGGTGCGGCCCGGGTAGCCCCTCCCCGGCCCAATCCGGCCAGTTGATAATTAAAAAAAATATTTTTTTATTATTTTTCAATTTGATAATATGTATTTTATAATATATTCATATTAGCAAAAATTATTTTATAATTTAAAAGAATTATTATCAAATAGGTCGTGCCAGGTTGGGGCCAGGCCGGGGAAACTGCGAGCAAAGCTGCATAGCAAGGTGACAATCAGAGGATGAGGGATGCCGAAGCTCAATTGTATGAGAAGGAGCAGGAGGCCCACAGAAGGAAGGCAGTTGCCGAGAGTGCGCTCTAGACAATAGGAAGCAGACACCGAACTTTATGCAGAGCAGAAGGCGTCCGAAGCCATGGTGGAAGCTGCCAATGCAGAGGCTTATTACGTGGAGAAAATGCTGACTGCACTGGGGGCCAACTACATGGCCCCGAGGGATTACCTCATGATCAATTAAGGAGTATACCAAGAGATTACCTGGGCCACGAGCAGCTTGGGCCCGGGCCCGAGTTGTGGTCCGGGTGGCCACGGCCCGGCTCGATACGATAATTAAAAAAATATTTTTTTATTATTTTTTAATTTATAATTTGTATTATATTATTCAAAACATATTTCATATTATAAAAGAATTATTATCAAACGGGTCGTGCCGGGTCTGGCACGGGCTTTGGAAACAACGGGTCGGGAGGGCCCGAGAGACTACGAGCAAAGCTGCTTAGCAAGGTGACTGTCGAGCTCGAGATCTAGATAATGGAGGCACACTCGAGGTATTATATATTTTATAATTTAAAAAAATTATTATGAAAAGATATGTATTTTATTATTGAAAAGATAATGGAGGCACACTCGGGAGGGCCCGAGAGACTGTATTTTATTATTAAAAATATATTTTATATTATAAGAAAATTATTTTATAATTTAAAAAAATTATTATGAAAAGATATGTGCACCGAAAGTTGATGTTGTAATAAATAAGCAATGAGATGCACACATTATATTCAAATTAAGTAAAAAAAAGGTACTGTAAGTATGTCTTGACTTTCCATAATCACTGATGATCACCGTAGTGCTGCTGTTCATGTGGTTTTTAGCGTTGTCTTTTTATTGCAATTTAACTTTTGAATTTTCCTAGTTTCCTACTTTTTTTGTTTATTAAATACCATAATTCATGACCAAATGCATACATTAACTTGGCTCCTTTGCATCTCATAAGTGGGTCCTTCACGTGTCAAGCATTACTTTGAGATATGATTCATTGATATGGCCACTGATGTTCTTGCTGCAGCTTGAATGCAACATATGTATCGCCGTGATGTAGCTTGTTCTTGATTATGGATTCAATCACTGTTACAAGCTTGTTCTTGATTGTAGACCTAATTGTTGCTTTTCCTGTGTAACTATCCATATTTACGTGTAGCGTACATTGATGAAGTTGAAGAAAGAGAAAATGGCAGAGTACAGAAGGTCTATTATTCAGTTTTAGTGAAAGCAGTCGATTACCGTGATCAGGTATACAGTTTTCTTTTTAGAATTTCAGTTGAAAATTATGCATTGCTCTGCCATTTTCATCTTTTTCTGAAGTAGTTGCCGCTATGTTTTTACCGTCCATCTTAACAGGAAATTAATCGTATAAGATTACCTGGTTCAGCAAAGTTGGGGGAAGGCAAGCCAGAAAATCAAAATCACGCAATAATATTTACTAGGGGTGAAGCTCTTCAAGCAATTGATATGAATGAGGTAGAATTTCCAAAGAGCTAGTTACAATGGTTTTGCATTTTGTATGTTTTGCTGTCTGATTTTTTTATTGTGGGACCTGGCATGCACTTATATGTGCTTCCCAGTCCCTCATTTATCAGCTCATACAAGGCTGATCAGCTGATGCAAGCCTATTTTTCTGATACGGGCCCATGTTAGCTAATTTTTGGAAAGGGTCGTTTTGGCGCATTTTTCTACCATTTTGCAGCCAATGATGATGGATATCAGAGAATACGGGCGATACAAACATCACATAACTGCCAAATATGTTCAGCTACCTAACCAATGCAAACATGTATCGTTAAGGGTTCACATAATGGAATCAGGTAGGGGCTAAATAGTATCCATTTCAAATCCTTCACATGTCTACTCTCTTTGCTGGAAACAAGAGACTACCGACGCGTAAGTTTAAGTACAGCGGAGTGGTATCTCAAGAAACCAAGACAGGGTCTATACCTTGAGGGATGAGTGGTTGAGTGGAGGCTTAGGCCTTCCTTGGACAATGGGTCAAGCCCCGCTCATCTGAACTAATATAAAAATGACTCTTCAAGTCCTGATTCCTGCCACACCAGACAGATACCAAGTGACTTGCCGGTCTTGAGGGCACAAACTGCTGCCTTAATCTCATCAAGTTGGAAGGCTCGCTCAAGTCTGAGCGCAACTGAGACCGATAAAATGCGAAAAGGAAGCCAGACGAGGGTAGCAAAGATCTGCAGTGATAACCACTTAAATTGATTAGCTTTTCTATAAAATTCGGATTTCATATACCTTATGGCATGGAAAGATGTATAGTTAGAGTGCACATTTATCATGTGTGCATGAAAGAAGCGAAGTTTAATCTATTGGCAGTAGTGCTTACATATGGAACTAGTCACATCCTCCCTCATTTATTGGAACCAGCTTAAAAAGAAGCTGACCATTTATGTGATTCAGACAAATGTATATGTGATGAATTAAGAAGAAAATAAGGGGTCTACATACATTTGCTTTGGGACAGATAGTAACGTTGATTGTCGATGCAGACTATGAAATCGATCTGTAAGGTACCATTTGGTTGCAAGAACAACGGTTCTTAAAACACTTGTCTTTAGAATAAGTGTCAAAGAACCAAGAGTTCTTGTCGATGTGAACAGGTTGTAATTCTGTCTAGAGATTGTTTGCAAAAACAAATTTTTCAACATGCGACATTTTAACATATATTTTTATATATGTATCTCTCTCAAACACATGATAAAACATGTGAACTAATAAAACTATTCTTTCTCGATATAAAAATTCACAGATTATGCAGAAAAATATTTTTAAAACAATTACAAATTTAAGCAAATTAAATATTCACTTTTTTTCCCTCTCTCTACACATGGAGACTTAAAATCAACATATAATTAAATAAAATACTTAACAAAATATGTAAAAAAGGCGTCCGATCTAATAAAAGTACTCTCTCTCTTGGTCTTTCTATCTCTATAAATACAATCAACGTATAAATAATTTCTTTTTTTTTTTTTGCATACAACTTCTTCCATGACTTAACTGCCATGCACTTCAAGATCGGTTGTCAATGATTTACCAAATTGAAAGCCATTATAGGGAGATTCTATTTGAAATTTACTAAAAATATTGATGGTTGCTAATGAGCATGGCTATATGAGAGTGAACGGTTTGGCTGTCCATCTCATAAACTTACCATGTATTTTTCTATCTTCTAATTTATCCATTCTACAACAAATTTTTTTGTACTCTGAATTGAGGATAGGCAAGACCCATGCATGCAAATTGCAAAGCAAAACACTATTGATATGACTGCTCTCCAAGTCTCGACCTCCTATTTCATTATGTACCAAAGATGAAAGGCCACAAATTTATATAATGTTATGTGCCCGTGCAGAAAAAAAAGGCACAAGTCATCAAGCTCTTAATTCTCTCTAAATTAAATGCCCCAAGCAGAACGCTCACAAACTTCACATGCCGCCATCAATTGAATTGAGACGTACTTGGATGCACTTTCCACAAAAGAATAATGAAACAGGTGATACTACAGTTCATTTTCCAAAGGAAACTCCCATCATATTATGCTTTTCTGGACGTCTCCAAATTCTGAATATTGCATAATCAATTGTAGTAGATGCAGGAAGTGGAACCAGAAGAGGGAAACTGAGGCATCAGGCCTCTAAAGTGTTAAATAGATTTCCCTTATCTCATCTCCTCCTCATTCGCTTCTTATCTCCTTATCTTAAGGATAAGGATTTGAATTGGATGAACTCGCTAAAAGCTGCAGCATTGGATGAACTCGAAAGTTGTGGGATAAGTGAGCCAAATGTTGTACCAATTTTTGTATATAAATGTGAAAGATCAATGGAAAGCATCAAGTTATTCTCTCTTCTCTTCTCTTCTCTTTTCCTCTAGTTCCCTTCTCTCACTCGGCTCCCAACTCGCTCCTTCCTTAATCTCGACCAGCGCTCGCTCAATTCTTTCACAAGCAGATTTTTACATGGTATCAGAGCACATCATCGAGGAAAGGCCAGCAAGATCCTGAGGCCAAATGTTGCCTCTTGCGAGCTTTATAAAATCCAAATACCGGCGGTTTTGTGAGCACTTTACCCTTTCACATGCAACCATGATGGGAATTTGCATGGAGGTGAATATCAAAATCCAGTACTTGTATGAGAATATTGGTTAACCTTAGACAAGTAGTCCCTTATTTTCTGGTTCATCCTTGGTCATTTGAAATGCACGATATAGGTATCTTTAACTCCTAGGTGACAAAAGGTCAAATAAACACTTATATTTAAACCTAATGATGCATAAGTCGAAAAATTCAATATTCCTTGTTGTATTTATGTTTTAACATTTAACCACTTACCCGATGCACATACAAGTGCATTTCACACTTTGTAATTGTAGGTGAGTCATTCTAAGAAGCTTATGATGTGCAATGAAGGACCTTGCCGAATATTTAGTTCCAGGGAGCATTTGGCAAATTTAAAGACACATAAAAATTTCATTAATTTTTAATGTTACAATATGATGTCATGGCCTATTTACTATAATACCTCCAATCTTGCAAATATTGTCAAGAGAAATTACGTAAAAGTGCCTAAAATTTGAGAAAATAACAAAGGACCACTCAATTTTAGAAGTTAACAAATAGACAACTCAACTTTTGAGAAAAAATTCTCAAAGAGGCACCTATTGGCAAAAAAAACTATAAAATGACAAAATACCACTTGTAAAAAGCTACTCTTTTTTTGGCAGACCACTGATATTTTTGGCTTATTATTTTATATTAAAGTTTAATGTTTTCTATCAATTGCAAGCTATTTGAGAATTTCTCTCAAAAGTTGAGTGGATATTTCTTAACTCAAAACCTGGTTAATTTTCGTTTGGCGTGCCACCTCTCAAAATTAGTTATAGGTTCAAGTTCGATTTTTTTTTTTTTTAATTGAAGAACCAATAAATTATTTAAAAAACTTGAAAGGGTAATAATAAAAGCCCTAAATGGTCGATCAAGACAGATATTGCTAACATGGGTCTCAGGTTCTTCATTTTTTATCCTTCCGTGTCAGTTTAAAAAGCCACGCGACGGACCGTCCTTCTTTGTCACTCAGTAATTAAGGCCAAGTTGTGTACATTGTTTTGTGTAAATAACAAAAGTAAGTATGGTCTATGACCAATATGTATATTTATTTAATATTCATCCATAGATGTACTCGTAGTGTTTGAGATAATGACAAGAAGTGGTATGAGATAACAAATTAGGTATGAGATAATGACATATGTATGAGATAACGCTAAACAAAAATATGAGATAATGTGTATGATATGACAAAAGAGTTATGAAATAATAACAGATATATGAGATAACGCTAAACATAAGTGTGAGATAATGTGTATGAGATAACAAGAGTGAGAGAGCTAAATGTATATTTCCCAACAATGGCGGAAAGTTAACAGAATTAAATGTTAAAACTTGCTTTTAAGTGGCATAGCATTGTTGATGGAGATAGGTTATGTGTAAACAGGGTGTCTTCGATTTTGGTGGGTGTCAGCTTTCCTGAACTTCCAAATGCAGGGATGCTGCATTGAGCTGAAGGCAATCCGCTGCACACTCAAGCCCCAACACAATTCAGGATTTGGAGACTGGGAAGAGGGGATTTTCGAACCTTTTTTTCGGGTGGTAGGTTGTTAATCTCTTGCTCATATGTAAGCGTTAAAGATTTTGTATCTTTTTAAAGACTATTATGCACTTTGCCAAATACAGATAAGAGATTATATTTCAAATTTGGTTTATTTCGATTCTTCAATTAGAATCCTATAGTCTCCCCACCTGATCAAATTTCCATGACAGGAGTTTCATACAACCCAAAACTCTCGCACTCTCCATTGTAAACTAGAATCCCACTAAACTTCTTCAATCTCGATTTTTTAGTTCTATAACCAGCTTTTTATGTTGTCAAAATTCAGAACTTTTGAATTTCCCATTGCACCCTGAACTAATGTGAAAATTTACATGGTACACGAACAGAGCTCAGGAATCTCAAGACTAACGAACCTCAGAATCTTTGTTATATGCAGTATTGACTAGATTGAAGTTTAATTACTTTTTCGGTGGTAGATTTATCTGAACTGTACTTACCTATGCATTTGTTTCGCATAATTATTCATTCGCAACATCATTAATTAGGGAAGCCCATACCAGATCTCTTTTGTAATACCTGTCATGATTATTTCTTAAAATTAGTGCAGAATCTGTGGTTCTATGATGAACTACTGCTTGATATGTTCTGGATGTTCATGGTTCGCTTCCATTATGGACATCCAGTTGTTTCCGACAGGGTCTTCCACATCACCAGAGGTGGTATTAGCAAGGCTTCTCGAGGAATCAACCTAAGTGAAGACACTTTTGCTGGTAATAATCTTATTCTTATTAAGGCATGGCTGATACGTTTCATTTTGTAATCTGAATTGGTGTTAATGAATTCATACCAGGCTTCAACTCAACGCTGAGGCGTGGAAATGTCACCCACCATGAGTACATTCAAGTTGGAAAGGGTCGTGATGTTGGACTTAACCAAATATCTCTTTCTAAGCAAAAGTTGCTTGCGGCAATGGGGAGCTGAGTCGAGACATCTATCGTTTGGAACATCGTTTTGACATGTTTCGGATGCTTTCTTGTAATTTTACAACAGTTGGTTTTTATGTCAGTTCAATGGTATTTAGCATTATCCTTTGTCATGATAAGCTCAACTCTTGTGCATCACAATTTGCTGAAAATATTTTCCTGGGTTAACTTTGCTATATCTCAATTTTGATGATACACAGATGGTCGTCATTATTCTTTATGTATTCTTGTACGGAAGGCTCTATTTATCACTAAATGGATTGGAGAATTCGCTAGGAAAGTATGCACGTGCTAGGGGTGATGATCCTCTTAAGGCAGCATTGGCATCTCAGTCACTTGTTCAGATAGGATTATTGATGGCGTTGCCTATGGTAATGGAGATTGGATTAGAGAGAGGTTTCAGAACAGCTCTAAGTGATATTATCATCATGCAACTTCTTCAGCTGTGTTCAGTTTTCTTTACTTTCTCTCTCGGCACAAAGACACATTACTTTGGTCGCACTGTCTTGCATGGTGGTGCTAAATACAGGGCCACTGGCCGTGGTTTTGTTGTACGGCATGAGAAGTTTGCAGAAAATTACAGGCTTTACTCAAGGAGCCATTTTGTTAAAGGGTTGGAACTGATGATACTTCTTCTGGTATATGGGTCCTATGGTTCTACATCATCTGATCCAAATGCATACATGTTGCTTTCATTCTCAATGTGGTTGCTTGTTGTGTCTTGGCTGTTTTCTCCCTTCCTCTTTAATCCATCTGGATTTGAATGGGAAAAGATTGTGGATGACTGGGATGATTGGACAAAGTGGATAAGCAGTAGGGGAGGAATAGGAGTACCGGGAGACAAGAGTTGGGAGTCATGGTGGGAAGAAGAGCAGGAGCATGTGCAATACACTGGACTGTCTGGACGTTTCTGTGAGATTGTTCTCTCCTTCCGCTTCTTCATTTACCAACTGAATTGTTTACCACTTGCAAATAGCAAATAAGAATACAAGCATCATGGTAATTATCTCATCCCTTCTGTCAATGTTTTCCTTTTGAGCTAACTCCATGCTGATATATTAAGTCATGAAATGACAAGGATTTGCCTGCCATATGTAATTAGGACATTAATCTCCTTGATCGTTTAGCATTGCCCTGTAAAATGTGTTTCACTTTAGTTTCATAAAACTGAAAGCTGTAACATATTCACCCTCCAAAGTCCTTATAGGAGCACATACAGGAACACCTGAGCATATTTCACAGTTGTGTGCATATAGGAGGTTGCAGATGCAGTTGGTATGGACACACATTTTTAATTATTACGAGCTTTGTCTGTATCTTCTAAATCCTGTTGGTTCTAAGATGTTTTTTGAAATTGGATGTTGACCTGAAATCTGGGAAACTCTTGGTGCGTTCGCAAGTCACTACTGTGCATTGAGTTCAGATTTCCACGACTCATTGTCAGCATCATATACCTGAAACCACCTCCTCCTGTGATCATCTGATCTTTTGTAACAAGCAATCATCTTAAAGGTGCTGGTGCCAGCCGGCAACACCTCTACATTGATCAGCATACAGAATCATTGATGTAAAATCGTTCTGGACATTTGTGTCCATAAGTACCTGCTACTGGACTGAATTATTGGCGTTTTGATATGTCTAAAAAATATCCAGACATTTCCAAACATCACCAAAAATGAAAATTTCTGAATATTATTTTGAAACATTTGCAACATTTTCTTGACACATTAAGAGTATCCTTTGTCAATAATTTTTAAGTATGTTTTTTTGTTCTTTGTATGTTTTAAAATAATAAGCATTACATCACATTGCATCATATCTTATGATATCATAATCTATAGAAGAAAACACATCTGCAAATATGAATAAAAAAGCAAAAAAATTGGATGAAACATTTCTCCACCCAAACGTTAGGAAATTGCTGGAATGGAATAAAGAACAACAAAAAATGAAAAATGAATATAAATATAAATATTACAAATAATCATAGTGCTAGTAAGCCACTAGTAATGAAGACGCAAATTTATGAACATAGGGACCATGTTCTTCTTCAATGTAAGGGTATCAACACATTCCTAATTTTGACCTAGTGATTCCCCTTCAAAGTCATCAAAAGAAGGGAGCTCATACATGGGAATGTACTTCAACATAGAGGTATCATGAGACTCCTATTTTTTGGTGTAGTGATTCTCCTCCAAAAACATCAAAAGAAGGGAGGCCATACCATTCCTTTATGGTATAAAGTCTTCTCCTTGACTTCAATCATTATAGATGTTATATAAAATGTCTGCCCCCTAGTTTGACGATTTGAAGTCTAGGCGAAAAGGAATATTGAATCACCATAAAAATGGTTGAAGATCGAGTTGGTCACACATTCAGAACTTGGTCTCATAAAAAATCCAAAGTCTGTGGTTGATTTGACATCAAAACTAATAACTAGAAAATGTGATTTTTGGAGAGAAATGGTAGAAATTTTGGCAAAGATGGCATGTGGGCCTTTCAAATGGTTTTCATGAATCGTTAATGGTTGGTGACCACTTTTCAGGCATATCTTAAAAAGGGGAGAAGAAATGTCACTTAGTATGATATTGCAAATCATGAACAAGAGCACAGAAAAAAAAATTGTAAAATAATACAGAAAATATTTTAGGTTTACTCTTTACAAGAACCTAATACAAGTGTAATTAGACTTCTTTAAGTCAGCCACGTCCATGGGAGGCAAATGATGCATGAAAGGAGCACACAACTATTAAAAGATAAAGCAGTACTACTGCAGATATACTTGTCAAGAGAGACAAGGGGTTCAACCCCCATACATGCAGAACAAAGTGGCTGTTGGGCCAATCCCAGATGTCTGTCAACAAGAATTGCTAAGACGTAAGAGCTACTCCTTGGCCATTTTGTAGTGACATAATGATAAAAGAAAATTCAATATAGAAGTTGAAAAAATGCAAAAAGAATGGTATATACAATAAACAAGCATGCGTGTAGCCCTGCAGACATATCTATATGCACATATACATGTATGTTGCACTAATTATAACATGCTCCCTCAAGCTTAGGGAATTATAATATCTTAGGACATTATAATTGAAACTTCCTAAGACGCTAATTCTTGGAGATCTCAAACTGGTAAAGCATAAAGAAACCTGTGAATTTAAATTCCAAAGCAACTTAAGCAAAGCCTATTATTGTCCACATGGTTTTTGTGCTCACAAAATTTGCGGTTGCTGGCAGCATAAATGATACTAGCTTTATAGCAATGCAATTTTATTCACTTTTTGAAGACAAATACTGATGTCACAAATTAATTGTTCTAATTAACCAGCTAACCTCCAATGTTTTTGTAACCTTGACACTACATTTTATATTAGCAAAGGAGAGAGACATCTTTTGTTATGCTCTAGGGCATTAAATAATTAGTAGTCAGTGTATGCACTTAGATCAAGATAAAAGGGAAAACAGTGAAAACCATCCTTTGGATAGGGCACACTGAACATGCCAAATCAAGTTGAGTGATGCTTAGGAACATTATGGATCTAATATGCTTAGGGGCATTATCACTTCTGTTATGATCATTTGAATAGTATATAATCATAAGATGACTGTCACTGCATTGAAATTATTAACAGAAAAGGAGTCAGGGAAGATAACGAAATCTAATGTAACATTACTTGAAAGAACAAATCAAGCCTTAGGTGTTTGTTTAAGCCCAGAAATTACTTTCCACAAGAAAAGAACTCTATCTTGTGAAACTATGATTGCACCTGCAGCCTTCATATAACCTCTACGACTAGATACCATTTAAAAAGGCTTTCATAAACTATGCTTTCTTTTTTGTTTCTTAATAGAAGCTACATAAATGAGACTCTAACAGTGTTCATGAGGTCAATGAGTGCAAGTCTTAGCATAAGTTATTCTATATTTCCGATTGTTTCCTTTTGCTACAAGTCCAGCTTTGTATTTTTCAATTCATATGCCACTCTTGGTTTTCACCCTGTGAACCCATCCACATGCGACATGCCATATCTTTCCTTCCTATTGGTAAGTCCCCAATTTCTTTCATTTGATCATGTTCAAGGGCACCAGATCTTGTTTGTTGCTTCAATCTGACGTGAACAGTCTTAAGGTTCACTATAAGATGAAAGCTCAAACATGTTATGTGCTGTGGAGAAAGGCTAGCAGGAACAAACTCGTTGAATATTTAAGAAAGACATCAAGATCTATTAAGCTGTTTTCATCTTTTGAAATTTTGAGGGCAATCTACTTCAATTCTTTGAAAAAAATTATCATAAAAAATATTTAATCAATAACTTTAATTCTATGAATGCTGAACCACATTTCCTTTGGAGGTTTGAGAATCTTCTTGAACACTGCTGTTGTTATAAACACAGGAATCATCATTAGAATAATATCACTACTAGTAGGAAAAAAGTTAGAATAAAGGAGTATTCTGTGAATCTATACTTTCTTTATCTTAATTCCATCAAAGCCTTTTCTCATTTTCAATCAAAGATACATCTCTAGATGCATGAGGTTTGCCATTCTTAACTTCAAGTTTGCACATCAATGACACCATTCCACATTTATCATTTTGTTATTTGTTTAGCTAAGGCAGTATATTTTTCAGGATAGGGAAAAGAGTAATGGCGTGTAGTTATCATTGTTGCATTATCAAAGTCAGTGATTTATGGGTTTAGCTTTAGCAACATTAACAGTGACTGTTACCTTCAACCAGCCTGTGTCAATTGCGTCTTTCTACTTTTGATGTCACACGATATGCACACACATCAAAAGTATAATGTGTACTTAAAGCGTACTCATGAAAAACTCCCTGACCCATATCGAGGTTATGGAGTTGTAAACAATCCATCATCCTATGGTGTAAAAATGGATTATCCTGTAAGTGATTACCTTTATTTTCCATGTAGACTTGGAGAGCATCATCTAACATAAACATATTTACCTAAGGGGTTTGAAGATGATGCTAATTAATTATACGAACATCTGTTCAATTTATGTCGATTAGACTGGACAGCTTAGCCTGGATTTGTCAGGGCCATATCAACCCCAAGTTGCATTTGAGTTGATTGACCTTTTGGAGTCAACATTACTTAGGCAGCTGAAGGACCCAGCCTACATATACCTTTCATCATGTTAAAGTTTTAACGTGGCTGGTTACAATACAAGACATGCATATTTTATTTGTCTCATCATACATTAACTTATCAAAGGGCCAGCTGCCAATATAGAGTCTTATTACGTGGAGAAAATGCTGACCTGCACTGGCCTAGCCACGGCCGAGTACCCGGTACATGGCCTGGGCCCGGGCCCAAGGTGCGGCTCGGCTCGGTCCGGCTTGATCCGACCGGTTAATAATTAAAAAAATATTTTTTTATGATTTTTTAATTTGATAATATGTATTTTATTATTAAAAATATATTTTAGATTATAGAAAAAAAATTATCATTTTAAGCTATTTTTTAATATCCAAACAGGCACGATGGTTCTGATCGGACAAAGGGCCCTGGCTTCGAGCACGATGGGCCGGGTTAGCTGCGAATGTAGAGGCTTATTACGTGGAGAAAATTCTGACCGGGGTGAACTACATGACCCTGGGAGATTACCTCATCATCAAGGAAAGAGTATACCAGGGGATTGTAGAAGTGGTAGACTGGTAGTAGGCTTGGGCCATGAGTCGGGTACCCAATACCCGGCTTGGGCCCAGTCCCAAGGTGTGGCCCGACCTATTAATAATTAAAAAAATATTTTTTAATTTGATAATATGTATTTTCATATTAAATATATATATTTATATTATAAAAAGATTATTTTTATAATTTAAAAAATATTTTTTTATTATCAAACGGGTCGGGACTAGTCGAGGCTGGGCCCGGGCTTTGGGAATGCTATCCAAACACTTCTCCAATAATTGCAGTAAAACTTTACCCATTGAATGGTTTGCTTTGCTTTTTCATGGCCAAAAGGGTTGACACAACTGGATGGAGCTAGCAGACAACCGGTTTCTGTTTTGAATTCTTGGGATGTCAACTCTGTGTGCTGTAAATGGGAAAACACTGATGCGTAAGTTGAGGCGTGGCGTTGGAGTACCTTAAAATACCAAAAGCAAACCATGTACCCTAAGAGGATGAAGGGTTGGATGAGACAATTAGAACTGTTTGCCTTTCCATCGATATGAATATATCAAAGTAGTTGTTGCTCCATGACAACACACACACATATATATAAAGGGTCATACACCAAGGGCCTTTATTTTTTATGTGCAATAGTCGAGGTAGTTACAAATGAGTTGTTATAGTGGTGCTTAACAATGATTCGATGATAAAAATTCAAGGGGCCTAATTTTAAAAAATATTTAAAGGAAAGGAATCCATTTTTGGTTTGTGGTTCAATAAGACCCTTGCTGAGAAACTTAGTTGTTGGCCCAACAGTATAAACTGCGCTTAGGCCGAAAAAGTTTGCTGCTCTCAAAACAACATAAAACCGGGCAGAAACTCTACAACATGGGCTTAACTTAAACTTATGCAGTGGCTTGAAACTCACGGCAATCGAACTAATAACTGGCCTCGTATTAATTGCTGGTTCGGAATAATGGACCAAAGCAATCCATTTTCATGAAGAAATCCTGAAAGATTTTACATATTGACTGCTTTTCATAATTTTCAAAAGTATCAAATGTCAATCAAGACAACAACGGGAAATACATTTAAAACAGTGATTTGAAAGAACAGAACTTGAAATTTTCTGCAACCTTCTGCAAATTAATTATTCATTTGCTGCACCAACTCCTTCTTCCATTAAACTTTTTCTATTATTTATTTCACTTTGTATACTTAGTCAACTCCACCAAATTGGTGGGCATGTCTTCGTTGAACTTGGATACATAAAATTGTTCTTTGTTGTCATCCGACTTTAAATTTATTATGGTTCGTATGAATTGTATGTATATTCAACTTCTTGGGAGACCACTCCCCATTTCAGTTTAATTAAAATGTGAATTGAACGGTCTATTTTTTTAATCAAAAAGATGGTTCATAGTCAAACATGACCACATTATCTTTCTCATAATGCTTTATCGGATCAAAGGAAAGTAGGTACTCAAGCCCGAGAATTGAACCTAAACCACATGCCCAAACTGGACCAAACAATTTAGAATCCTAAACTCCAAATTCCTAAAAATTCAAAATCCAAATATCCGACCCAAGCATTATAGGGATGACCGAAATACGATCCATGCGGCTATATGCGATCCATACGGCTATGCACTCAAGCCTCAAAGATGGTTTATTTAAGTAGTGTATATGAGAATAAATTAAAATTCAGAATTCACAAATGTATAAGGCTTTTCAACTTCCTGCCTTCTCTTTTTCCTTTCTACCTTTTCCAAAACTGTAGGTTAGGGTTTTCCTATGCCATCGTAAGCTTCCCAAAATTATACTCATTGTTCAGCTCTCTCTCTCTCTCTCTCTCTCTCTCTCTCTCTCTCTCTCTCTCTCTCTCTATTGCCATCGTCCTCCAGCACTTGTGTTGTTTAGAGTTAATCTTATAGAGTACTTTTATTTTTTTGGTATTCCGCTCTTTCAAAGAGTAGTTCTCACCATAGCCACAAATAAAATTTTGAGGTTTTAAACAGCAAGGTTTCTTTTTAAGTATAATACAGCGAACTTGGAAAACAGAAAAATATAGTAAGTTTTTTAAAGTACAAAAAATAAAAATGAGAGAAAAATAAAAATAAGTGAGAAACTAATAATACAAACATCAAAAGATAAGTAGATTTGCACCAAATGAAAAATAAAAAATGAAAAAAAGATTGTTTGGCAGTAAAAATATGAAAAACGAAAAAAGCGTGTTTTTTTTATGTTTTTTTTTTAAATGCATTTTATTTTAGTTTTAAACAGAAACTAAATTTGTCATGTTTTCTTTTGCATTGTTCGAAAAAAATGCATTTTTTGTGACTATGGACTTCTAACAACCATACAACTCATTGCCATTCTGCTGTTTCACAAAAAATCTCCAGCAAGACATGTTGCAGCCATCCACACTTGTAGAGATATTGAAGAACCCCTTCCAGCACTCATAGGTACACAAAGAAAAGGTTTTTCTCTACTCATGTGTCTTGTCTCGTCTGGTCGATTTGATGAACATCCATAAACCTTAAGTATATGTCTAGAAACATTTATTCATAGATCATGATAGTGTTTGATTAAACACGAGAAGCTCAGTTGACAGCCTGGAGTACTTCTTTAGATCATGTCAGTTGAAAGCTAGGTCAATCTCTTCATCTAGCTTTTATAGCCGCCTGGAGTACTTCTTTTGCTTGAAGAAGTTTCAGCGGGAAACTTTACCACACTTTTCGATGAGCTCTCCCCCCTCCTTAGCACGTCATTCGATTCGGACTGCGGCAGTCTGGCCAGAATGGGTTTCAAACTTGCCAAGTCTTGCTCAAGCTGCCGGTACTGCTCTCTAAGCATACCGGGTTGAGTAGCGAGGTCTTTGACTACTTCCCACAACATCTGCTCGACAGTTTTACAACTGCTCGGGTTTTTACAGTCTCAAAATCATACTATTGACAGTTTTCAAGCTGACACAGAATCTGAATGTATTGAAACTTCAGCAATTTTACATCATCTTGTAAACACATTATTATGCCCTTCTACTAGGATCAAAGTGATTTTTTCGGCTTTTGTAACGTGCAACTTAAGTCACATTATTAAGTCTACAATGTGTTAACTTCTTAGCCTTAAGTTGCACGTTACAAAAGACGAAAAAATCATTTTGATCCAAGTAGAAGGGCATAATAATGTGCTTACAAGATGATGTAAAATTGCTGAAGTGACAATACATTCGGATTCTGTGTCAGCTTGAAAACTGTCAATAGTATGGCATTGAGACCTGTAAAAACCCGAGCAGCTGTAAAACTGTCGAGCAGCTGATTAATTTACAGTTAGGTCGGCGCACCAAGATAAATGGACTCAACAAATGGAAAAATGTCATCAATTATTTTCAAAGGCAGAGGAAGAAGAAGTAAAAGAGAAATGAAAAACCATAAATTGCCTCAACAAATGGAAAATGCCAGCAGTGCTTCTCTTAGGCAGAGCAGAGAATTGAAAAGCAACTGTAGTAGGTTGCATGTTGACACACTTCTTTTTGACTTTTTTTCAAGGGATACTACAATAGTATTGTCAGGACACCGGTTTTCTCCCAAACTCCTGTAAAGGAATCCGTCACCCTATAAATTGAATCAATTAAATCCAGTGCCTGAAAAACCACACCATAAAGAAACCATTCAATAAGTATATCCATTGATGCAATTACTTGAAGGAAACAAAGTAACAAACCAATCAACGGGGCCTAACAGAAGCACAATAAGCTAAATTTTTCACTTGAGAAGATGATTCAGCATCACCAATGCATATGCAAGAAACAGCTGCATGAATTTGACACATCGCCTGAAATGACTTGTTTTCAGTCAACTGGTACAAAAAGGACTTAGAAAATAATTAGAGAAGAGGCAAAAGAAGACTGCCAAGGCAGCGGCTCCAACTCCTCCCCAAGACTGAGGCGATGGAAAAATGGTGAAGCCAAAGCCGCAGACACCCTGCACGACTGCACTCCACGCCGCTGCCGGGAGAAAGCAAAACTCCGGGAGTTGAGGTCCACACGAGCTCAAACAGTGCATCTCTATTTTCCGCACTGTTCAAAACCTTTCAGAAGCCCGGTAGCCGAGCCAGAAATTTTTGGGTATCGAGCACTAGTACATAGTATGTAAAAAAAGTTTTCAAACTAAAATATATGTTATTTTAAAAAATAAAGCAATTAGAATTTTAAATTGGTCTTATATGAATATTTTAAATTAGTCATCAGACAATTTGAAATGAATCTACATGGATATACATATGGAAAATGCTTCCTGTTTGCCACATGCATGAACTAGATTAAGCGTAGGTCGGTGGATCAGTAGACTGGAAGCAATTAAAAATGGATGGTTTGATAGATGGTACCCTAATTGAAGCCAGGTTAACCTCAAGTGGATTTCCTTGCAAATTTGAGGCCGTAGCTCTTGAACACTAAGACCTAGCTGGTCCATTTTGGCCCATTTTTTGACGACCCACAAAGCACAATAAACATAGGACTTATTTATCTGAGTGTTCTACGGTTCTCTAGGTCATTAAGTTTTAGGCATGGTTGAGAGATACATAGGCAGATCAGGACTTAGGTTCTGGCAACTATTTGAATCTTTCACATGAAAGCTCATTATTTGGATCATGCTAATGAAGTATGATCAGTAAACACCAGGCTTACCAAAATCCTGTAGTTAGCTAGATTATAGTTGAAAAATAGACTGTAATTGCCAAAATATTACCCTTATCTTTGTTTTCAGTTTTCCTTCTTTTGTCCATCTGTGCATCAATTGGCACATTTTCGATGAAGATCTCTCTTCCACTAGAATCCTGAGAATAGCAAACAGGAACAGTCCGCCACGGCAAATAACAAATAGGCATGACAGCTTCCCCTGCCCACAGCAAAAATAGCACAATCGCTGCCCAAAGTTCATGGTAGAACAAGAAAGGCACATTTTCAGAACAAACTTCGGCATCTTATTTATATGCCCAAGAGTCTTTACTTCACCAACTGAGAACGGTCCAAGCAAGGAAGCTTTTAATGTTTTGCATCTTATCTTGGACAACAAATATCGCAACAATATAAGTGTATATTATAGGCAATCTTAATTTTGCTTTCAAGATATTTTAATTAATGAAATGGATTCATTTCCATTTTCACAATAGATGCTTCCCACGTTTGGACAATGCAGAAAGGACATTTGAATATATGGCCTCATCAAAGTGGTAGAGAAAAAGAGAAAGAAATCACCCATTTCCTGGCAACGAAATCAAGGCAAAGGCAGCATTTTCGTTATATGAAGGCAACTTCCATTTTACACGAATAGTAAGATATAATATCATGATACATCTGAGTCAAAGGATGTTTTTAGCACTTAAGGTGCCTCTTATACCATAAACAAACACTCTTCTTTAGTTTACCTCCACTTGTAAATGAATATATTGTGAACGCAAAAAGCAATATAAAGATAAATAGGATCACAAAAAAGCTTTTTCTTTCTCCTACAAGATACGAAACACTTTTTTGTCTCATATTGGAATCAAAATAAGGCTACAAGCTATAATTTATAATTGTAAGCAATTCTGATTTTCTGTTTTATAAGATTTGAGTTAATGAAATGAAATCTATATATAAATATATGTCCTGCCTTAACTCCATACCTACATTTTTTAACATTGTTGTATCCATACCCATCCCTTGGTAACCGTACCCACGTGACTTAGTGCAGCAGCTGAAGTTCTAGCTGAGAGCTGTTGTATGATATGGTGCCACAACTATTACTTAAGCATGAATTATGGAAACGTGATTTTCTTGATTGCGGGCCTTTTGACTAGATAGCAATTGCTCTTACCAATTGATGTTAATTCATATCGAAACTGAGTATGGAAATGTGATTTCACCTTATTAAAATGCTGGAATGGATTATTAAACCGGGCTGCTAAGTTGGCTCTTAAATTCTACGAATGTTTTTGTTCCATGGATCATGTATCAAGAATCAGATGAACCATCCCTACCAATGGTGATTTTTTTTGTATTTTTTTTGTGTTTTGTTTATCTTTTGCATTTTATTGGGATTTAAATTGATTCCAAACATTGAATTAATCAGCAATTTGAAACATATTGACACATGTAGTGGATTCTACTGCGACCAGTTTGAGCCAACTCTCCAAAGGAGCCCAAAGATGTGGATTGAGAATTGGACTAGATGGTTGGCTAGGACCTCCATATGTTGACCGTTTCTTGCTTTTCTTTTCCACTCTAATCTTGGTCAATTTAAAAGATATTTTTGAATTACTCGTTCAAGTTCAAGAACTATGTAGGTACTCGTCCTCATAGACCTGTTGAAGATATTGATTATGTTATAGCGAGATTTTTCTAACCTGGCCTAACCTTTGCAAAACTATTACATGGTTAGTACATTAGATTTGGATCCGGCAGAAATATTTCGAAAAAAATTGGATATGGAAAAAAAATTCTTATCCAAATAAGAAATCAGATCAAATTCAGATTTAAGAAATGAGAATGCTTGGATTCCGATTCAGATTTGGATATGCTTAAATATCTGATCAAATTCGGATATGGATCCACATTCTATATTTAATGATGTAACATACTTTAGTTTATAGGTTTTTATGCTCTTCTATTTATCTGATTACTTCGTATAGATCAACTTAAGGGTCCGTTTGATGGGCGGGGGCCATTTGATGGGCGGGTGAAATATGGTAGGGAGAGGTAAATCTGTACGGGCAGGTGAAATTTCACCCGCCCCATTAAAAATCCATCAAACGGGTTTGAGTGAAATTTCACCCGTTTAACCCAAAAGGGTCACCTGCTCGAGATTGTTGTTCCGGCCGCTCATTTCACCCTGCTCGACCTCCCTCCGCAGCTCCTCCTCTCTCTTGCCTTCTCACCGTCGCACCAGAGTAAAACGAGCTCTCACCGTCGCCTCTCGGCTCCTCCGCCGGTACGCTTTCTCCCTTTCTCTCTTGCCCTAAGTTGTTCTTCTGTGGCTTCACACCGGTAGGGGAAGAGAGACGCAGAGACAGGGCAGCATCCCGCTCGTTCCCCTCTGTTACTGCCCCGTGAGTCTCTCAATATCTCTCTCGCTTCTGCCACAGTTACCGGCAGGGAATGATTTGGGTGTTTGATTTGAGCGTCTGATTTGGGCGTTTGATTTGCTGCCCTGTGGGTGAATGAGGTGTATAGGAACTACGATCAACTTTCAGGTGAATGGGTGAATGAGTTAGGCGTCTGATTTGGGCGTTTTTTGTGCATATAATGGGCATTTCATTTGGGCGTTTAATACATTTTCTTGTCATGTTTTCGGTTTGCTTGAAAATGTGACAGCAGCTGTTCCTAAATGGAGATTAAATTCTGTTGTTTAGTTTTCACTTTTTGGTTTCGATCTGTTGAAGTTAGCATCACTTTATCAACTTGATGCAGTTGACTAGAGGGGTCTGCACTGTCAAAGTGGAATTTTTCCTGATCTTGTGAATGCGTATTGATATTTCTGTTGGCTTCCGCAGAAGTTGGATTTGGTTGTTCATATATTCATTATCTGTTGGAAGAAGTGATTAGTAGTCAGCTGTCGGATCATATCTCTCCCTATAGTGTGCTCTATGTTTTTTTTTTTATTAAATGATGCATGTAAAACACTATGTAAATATAAACATGCATGCAAAGCACTACCTAAATAAGTTCAATGCACATCTACAGGAATGAAAAACTGTCCAACATGGTACGTAATTTTCAGAAAATGCATCAGAAAGTAATAGCCATAATACGATAGAACTCAAAATATAGAGAAAGGAACATGATACTTGTTTATAATGTCCTTCAAGTTCTTTTGTAATGTATATCTGATAGTACACAAATCACCCCTAAGAAATCCTCTTTTCCCACCTCTTATTCATCCAGTCACAATCTTGCTCCTTCCTTGATATTATAACACGCCCTGGTGTAGTGCATGAAAAGATACTCTACAAGCAGCTTCAAAAACTAGCCTTAGACATTCTTGTGAATGATTGGCATGAGCGAGGCATATATAACAGTTGGGAGCGGTGCCAACCATTAGTCTATCAGTACAAGGGTGTCCTCTTCAGATCATTTGATTCATTGAAAGTAGTTGAGTATCACATGCATGAGTATGTCCACAACAAGTATGGTGTGCAAGTATGTAGGCCTCCACTCATTGAAGATGACATCGCAGATGAAGATATAGAAGATACGAAGTTTGAAGAACGGATGTGCAGCTACAAATGTTAGATAACTCCTTCTGTGATTGCATGTTTTCTTTGTTGGATATGTACTCGTTAAACTTTTCTTTTTCTGGATAGTAGGGAATATACCCTTTTGTGGATTTGTACTCATTAAACTTATGTGGACATGTACTTTTGTGGGTATAACTTTGTTATTGTTATAAATTTTATTTCGACAACTATATTGCATTGTTGGATGTTATGGTTTTAACTGTGTTTTTTAACCGTAAACATTTTGTTGTTTTGGAAGATCATCTTCCAATTTCTTCCCACGTCAAATTTGGAGAGGAGAAGACAAAAAAAAAAAACAACATTTACCACGTTAAATTCTTCATGTGCATCAAACAAGGTTAAATTTACCATGTTAAATTCTTCATGTGCATCAAACAGGGCCTCAGATTGGAAGAGAGAGAAATTTCATCCCGTAAATTTTTTCAGAAAAATTTACCATGGTAAATTTATCACATTAAATTTCACCCGCCCATCAAATTCGTACATAAAAAAGCTAAAGCAGATGAAGCTCCATTACAAAAATCAATCTCTCTCTCTCTCTTCATCCACACATGAAACACTTGCACGTGCATATTGATGAATGATGTCAATCCAGCTTTTAGTATAATAATGATTATATTATTAACGGCATAACTTTCACAATTTATCAAGTTTGCCGGAATGTTTGTCCACATTTTCAAGGTACGAAAAAGCAAGACACCTGAAGTAATGATTTTATCAAGTTACTATTTTGATAAATCACAAACATTTAAATTTAATCTGTAGAATGCAATAAAAGAAACATTTCAAATTTGAACAAAAGAAGCCATTGTTTATCATTGATTATAGGTGTTCCATCGGTCTTTGTTTATCAGTCATGGGGCATGTGTCTGTCACCTTTCCGTCCATTTTCCACCTCAAATATCAATGTACACTCCACTTTGCTTTGTTACAAATTAAGTTGAATGCATGGAAAACAAAGTTGAATGAGCCAAAGGTTAAAAATTCTTTGACTGCAGTCAGTTTCGCATTGACTCTGTCCTGCCGTGTCAACATGGATGTGGCTCGGGTTTCTCACAGGGATAAACCCATTAACGGATATAGTCTTTGGTGTGACATTCCTCATAAAAAATGGGTCAATAAAGGGATGTCATGTGAGCTCTGTCTTATGATACAAGTTTTACCTATAATGTGTTGTTATAGTTCCTAAAACTATTCCATTATATTCTATCTTGCCAAGATGAATTATGGCTGCAGAAATTTAAGGTCAGGACTACTGTGGCCTGATTGAGTTCTAGACAAGACTTAATGAATCCCACCATTCACGTGAAGGCCAAAGCCTCCCCCATCTCCCTAAGGTCGAGGTTTGTTGTCAGTGCGTGATGCATTTACTATGCTTCAACTTGCAAATTGACGCTTCTTTTTTTCAACACAGAAAGTTGACACCATTAGAGTTTAAAATGAAAACTGATTGCTTACCAGCCCACCCTCTCCATTGTGCAACTCCCAATTTCATTTTTTTCATTTCTGAGTAACTAAATTTCGCTTACCTTGTAGAAAATTAATTTTGATTTGAGTTGTTGAGTTGAGCAGCCACAGGTTTTGGCCATCACAAATGATAAAATATGTCCATGGTTAGTTGTTGGCTCCATAAATAGTTGAAGCTACACCCAATCAAAAAGGAATGTTATCCAAACACATCTCAAGTAGTCGCAGTAAAACTTGACCCATTGAATCGTTTTCTTTTCCATCGCCAAATGGGTTGACACGACTGGATGGAGCTGGCAGACAACTGGTTTCTGTTTTGAATCCATGGGGTCGTTGAACTTGGATACATAAAATTGTTCTTTGTTGTCATCCGACTTTAAATTTATTATGGTTCGTATGAATTGTATGTATATTCAACTTTTTGGGAGACCACTCCCCATTTCAGTTTAATTAAAATGTGAATTGAACCGTCTATTTTTTTAATAAAAAAGATGGTTCCCTAAACCATAATAAATTTGAATTTAATTATTCTAACCATATCAAACCGTAAAACTTCAGACATTTGTAAGTAAATTTTAACTTATTTTAAATGAAGAAATAATATCATGTAAATATAATAGCAAAAAAACTTAATGAAAATAAACGACTAATATTTTCAGAACAAACTTAGTATAGCATAATTATATTAAAAAGTCGAACTTAGTTGTATACGAATAATCATCGATGATTACTGTTTGAGACTCTGCATCTCTTGAATATGCATTTTTGTAGTTTAGACTCAAAATGCATACTTTCGATAACCTTTTTGATATCCAAACAAAATGTTAAATTAAACCAGACGAGAAAACTTTAATAATTAATTAAATTATTTGATCTAATAAACTATAAAAGATAAATTAATGCAATCTAAAAAAAAGTTGTATCGAAGTAATTTTTTTAACTAACATTGAGTGTATACATTTAATATGAAAAATTTGTGAAAATAATAAAAAAATATTCCTTGAATTAAGTAGATGATTACTCGAAGCAAACATGGATCTATATGACCACATGCCAGAATCCAAGATATTTACCAGGCTCTCTGCCAAATGGATGTAGATGCTAAGAAAACAAAATTCAGACCCAAATCTGATCTACTAGTTCTTATTTGACCTAAATTAGCATTCCTTAAATGAATCTGGGTTTTCAGCCAATGGGATTCAGTCATTCTGATCTTATGTACCGAAACCTGTTCCATTTCACTTCATTGGTTTGAGGACTAATCTAATTCCAAGTGTGAAACCCATGTTCTATCCTAGAACCAATCTTAATGCCCCAGGCCAAGTCCCAAGTATAAACCAAAGTCCAATTTCAGTGGAAGTATGTATGAGTCTACACATTCCAGATATAAACGACAATATGATCCATAATGCTTTGTCGGATCGAAGGAAAGTAGGTACTCAAGCCCGAGAATTGAACCTAAACCACATGCCCAAACTGGACCAAACAATTTAGAATCCAAAATTCCAAATTCCTAAAAATTCAAAATCCAAATATCCGACCCAAGCATTATAGGGATGACCGAAATACGATCCATGCGGCTATATACGATCCATACGGCTATGCACTCAAGCCTCAAAGATGGTTTATTTAAGTAGTGTATATGAGAATAAATTAAAATTCATAATTAACAAATGTATAAGGCTTTTCAATTTCCTGCCTTCTCTTTTTCCTTTCTACCTTTTCCAAAACCGTAGGTTAGGGTCTTCCTATGCCATCGTAAGCTTACCAAAATTATACTCATTGTTCACCTCTCTCTCTATCTCTCTCTCTCTATTGCCATCGTCCTGCAAGACATGTTGCAGCCATCCACACTTGTAGAGATATTGAAGAACCCCTTCCAGCACTCATAGGTACACAAAGAAAAGGTTTTTCTCTACTCATGTGTCTTGTCTCATGTGGTCGATTTGATGAACATCCATAAACTTAAGTTTATGTCTAGAAACATGTATTCATAGATCATGATAGTGTTTGATTAAACACGAGAAGCTCAGTTGACAGCCTGGAGTACTTCTTTAGATCCTGTCAGTTGAAAGCTAGGTCAATCTCTTCATCTAGCTTCTTTAGCCGCCTGGAGTACTTCTTTCGCTTGAAGAAGTTTCAGCGGGAAACTTTACCACACTTTTCAGTGAGCTCTCCCCCCCTCCTTAGCACGTCATTCAATTCGGCCGGTGGCAGTCTGGCCAGAATGGGTTTCAAACTTGCCAAGTCTTGCTCAAGCTGCCGGTATTGCTCTCTAAACCTACCGGGTTGAGTAGCGAGGTCTCTGACTATTTCCCACAACATCTGCTTGACAGTTTTACAGCTGCTCGGGTTTTTACAGACTCAAAATCATACCATTGACAGTTTTCAAGCTGACACAGAATCCGAATGTATTGTCACTTCAGCAATTTTACATCATCTTGTAAACACATTATTATGCCCTTCTACTAGGATCAAAGTGATTTTTTCGGCTTTTGTAACGTGCAACTTAAGTCACATTATTAAGTCTAAAATGTGTTAACATTTTAGCCTTAAGTTGCACGTTACAAAAGACGAAAAAATCACTTTGATCCAAGTAGAAGGGCATAATAATGCGCTTACAAGATGATGTAAAATTGCTGAAGTGACAATACATTGGGATTCTGTGTCAGCTTGAAAACTGTCAATAGTATGGTTTTGAGACCTGTAAAAACCCGAGCAGCTGATTAATTTACAGTTAGGTCGGCGCACCAAGATAAATGGACTCAACAAATGGAAAAATGTCGTCAATTATTCTCAAAGGCAGAGGAAGAAGAAGTAAAGGAGAAATGAAAAACCATAAATTGCCTCGACAAATGGAAAATGCCAGCGCTTCTCGTAGGCAGACCAGAGAATTGAAAAGCAACTGTAGTAGGTTGCATCTTGACACACTTCTTTTTGACTTTTTTGCAAGGGATACTACAATAGTATTGTCAGGACACCGGTTTTCTCCCGAACTCCTGTAAAGGAATCCGTCACCCTATAAATTGAATCAATTAAATCCAGTGCCTGAAAAACCACACCATAAAGAAACCATTCAATAAGTATATCCATTGATGCAATTACTTGAAGGAAACAAAGTAACAAACCAATCAAAGGGTCCTAACAGAAGCACAATAAGCTAAATTTTTCACCTGAGACGATGATTCAGCATCAACAATGCATATGCAGGAAACAGCTGCATAAATTTGACACATCGCCTGAAATGACTTGTTTTCAGTCAACTGGTACAAAAAGGACAAACTTAGAAAATAATTAGAGAAGAGGCAAAAGAAGACTGCAAAGGCAGCGGCTCCAACTCCTCCCCAAGACTGAGGCGATGGAAAAATGGTGAAGCCAAAGCCGCAGACACCCTGCACGACTTCACTCCACGCAACTCCAGGAGTTGAGGTCCACATGAGCTCAAACAGTGCATCTCAATTTTCTGCACTATTCAAAACCTTCCAGAAGCCCAATGGCCGAGCCAGAAATTTTTGGGTGTCGAGCACAAGTACATAGTATGTAAAAAAAAGTTTTCAAACTAAAATATATGTTATTTTAAAAAATAAAGCAATTAAAATTTAAATTGGTCTTATTTGAATATTTTAAATTAGTCATCGGACAATTTGAAATGAATCTAACATGGATATACATATGGAAAATGCTTCCTGTTTGCCACATGCATGAACTAGATTAAGCGTAGGTCGGTAGATCAGCAGACTGGAAGCAATTAAAAATGGATGGTTTGATAGATGGTACCCTAATTGAAGCCACGTTAACCTCAAGTGGATTTCCTTGCAAATTTGAGGCCTTAGCTCTTGAACACTAAGACCTAGCTTGTCCATTTTGTCCCATTTTATGACGACCGACAAAGCACAATAAACATGGAACTTATTTATCTGAGTGTTATACGGTTGTCTCTAGGTCATTAAGTTTTAGGCATGGTTGAGAGATACATAGGCAGATCAGGACTGAGGTTCTGGCAACTATTTGAATCTTTCACATGAAAGCTCATTATTTGGATCATGCTAATGAAGTATGATCGGTAAACACCAGGCTTACCAAAATCCTGTAGTTAGCTAGATTATAGTTGAAAAATAGACTGTAATTGCCAAAATATTACCCTTATCTTAGTTTTCAGTTTTCCTTCTTTTGTCCATCTGTGCATCAATTGGCACATCTTCGATGAAGATCTCTCTTCCACTGCAATCCTGAGAATGGCAAGCAGGTTACTGCCCGCCACGACAAGACGTAACGGCAGGTAACAAATGGGCATGGCAGCTTCCCCTGCCCACAGCAAAAGCAGCACAATCGCTGCCCAAAGTTCATCATAGAACAAGAAAGGCACATTTTCAGAACAAACCTGGCATCTTATTTATATGCCTAAGAGTCTTTACTTCACCAACTCAAAATGGTCCAAGCAAGGAAGCTTTTAATGTTTTGCATCTTATCTTGGACATTAAATATCGCGACAATATAAGTGTATATTATAGGCAATCTTAATTTTGCTTTCAAGATATTTTAATTAATGAAATGGATTCATTTCCATTTTCACAATAGATGTTTCCCACATTTGGACAATGCAGAAAGGACATTTGAATATATGGCCCCATCAAAGTGGTAGGGAAAAAGAGAAAGAAATCACCCATTTCCTCGCAATGAAATCAAGGCAAAGGCTGCATTTTCGTTATATGGTAGCAACTTCCATTTTACACGAATAGTAAGATATAATATCATGATACATCTGAGTCAAAGGATGTTTTTAGTAGTTAAGGTGCCTCTTATAGCATAAACTAGCACTCTTCTTTAGTTTACCTCCACTTGTAAATGAATATATTGTGTACACAAAAAGCAATATTAAATTGTATAATAGTGTAAAGTGTTCCTTGTCAGTCAATAGTTTATATTAGGACGGGTAAAAGGTAAAGAAAAATAGGATACAAAAAAAAGCTTTTTCCTTCGCCTACAAGATATGAAACATTTTTTTGTCTCATATTGGAATCAAAATAATGCTACAAGCTATAATTTATAATAGCAATTCTGATTTTCTGTTTTCTAAGATTTGAGTTAATGAAATGAAATGTATATATAAATATATGTCCTGCCTTAACTCCATACCTACATTTTTTAAAATTTTCGTGTCCATACCCGTTCCTTCATAACCGTACCCATGTGACTTAGTGCGGCAGCCGAAGTTCTAGCCGAGAGCTGTTGTATGATATGGTGCCACAACTATTACTTAAGCATGAATTATGGAAATGTGATTTTCTTGATTGCAGGCCTTTTAACTAGATAGCAGTAGATCTAACCAATTGATGTTAATTCATTTCGATGCTGAGTATGGAAATGTGACTTCACCTTTTGACAATGCTGGAAAGGATTATCTAAACCGGGCTGCTAAGTGGGCTCTTAATTTCTATGAATGTTTTTGTTCCTTGGATCATGTATCAAGAATCAGATGCACCATCCCTACCAATGGTGATTTTTCTGTATTTTTTATGTTTTGTTTATCTGTTGCATTTTATTGGGATTTAAATTAATTCCAAACATTGAATTGATCAGCAATTTGAAACAGATTGGCACATGTAATGGATTCTACTGCGACCAGTTTGAGCCCAACTCTCCAATGGAGTCCAAAGATGTGGGTTGAGAATTGGACTAGATGGTTGCATAGGACCTCCATATGTTGACTGTTTCTTGCTTCTCTTTCCCACTCTAATCTTGGTCAATTTGAAAGACATTTCTGAATTACTTGTTCAAGTTCAAGAACTGTGGAGGTACTCGTCCTCATGGACCTGTTGAAGATATTGATGAAGACGATGGCGAGATTTTTCTAAACTGGCTTAACCTTTGCAAAACTATTACATGGTCAGTATATTAGATTTGGATCCGACAGAAATATTTCGAAAAAAATTGGATATGGAAAAAAAATTCTTATCCAAATAAGAAATCAGATCAAATTCAGATATCAATGTACACTCCACTTTGCTTTGTTACAAATTAATTTGAATGCATGGAAAACAAAGTTGAGTGAGCGAAAGGTTAAAAATGTCTTGATTGCAGTCAGTTTCGCATTGACTCTGTCCTGCCGTGTCAACATGGATGTGGCTCGGGTTCCTCACAGGGGTAAACCCATTAACGGATATAGTCTTTGGTGTGACATTCCTCATAAAAAATGGGTTAATAAAGTGATGTCATGTGAGCTCTGTCTTATGATACAAGTTTTACCTATAATGTGTTCTTATAGTTCCTAAAAATATTCCATTATATTCTATCTTGCCAAGATGAATTGTGGCTGCAGAAATTTAAGGTCACGACTACTGTGGCCTGCTTGAGTTCTGGATATGACTTAATGAATCCCACCATCCACGTGAAAGCCAAAGCCTCCCCCATCTCCTTAGGGTCGAGGTTTGTTTTCAGTGCGTGATGCATTTACTATGCTTCAACTTGCATATTGACGGTTTTTTTTTTCAACACAGAAAGTTGACACCATTAGAGTTTAAAATGAAAACGGATTGCTTACCAGCCCACCCTCTCCATTGTGCAACTCCCAATTTCATTTTTTCATTTCTGAGTATCTAAATTTCACTTACCTTGTAGAAAATTAATTTTGATTTGAGTTGTTGAGTTGGGCAGCCATAAGTTTTGGCCATCAAAGTCCATGGTTGGTTGTTGGCTCCATAAGTAGTTGAAGCCACACCCAATCAAAAATGAATGTTATCCAAACACATCTCTAGTAGTCGCAGTAAAACTTGACCCATTGAACCGTTTGCTTTTCCATCGCCAAAAGGGTTGACACGACTGGATGGAGCTGGCAGACAACTGGTTTCTGTTTCGAATCCATGGGGTGCCATCTTTGTGTGCTGTCAATGGGAGGACACCGACGCGTAAGTTGAAGCGTGGCGTGGGTGGTATCTTAAAACACCAAAAGCTGGTCATGTACCCTAAGAGGATGAGGGGTTGGATGAGACACTTAGAACCGTATGCTTTTCTATTGATATGAATATATCGAAGTAGTTGTTGCTCCATGCCAACACATACACACACATATATAAAAAGGGTCATACACCAAAGACCTTTATGTGCAATAGGCGAGGCAGTTACAAATTTTTATAGTGGTGCTTAACAAAGATTCATTGCATTCATAAAGATTAAAGGGGCCTAATTTTAAAAAATATTTAAAGGAAAGGAATCCATTTTTAGTTTGTGGTTCAATGAAACCGCACTTAAGCCGAGAAACTTTGTTGTTCTCCCAATAGTATAAACTGTGCTTAGGCCGAGAAAATTTGCTCCTCGCAGAACAACATAAAACCCAAACTCTACAACAAGGGCTTATGTCTAACTTATGTAGTGGCTTGATACTCACGGCAATCGAACTAATAACTGGCCTCCTATCAATTGCTGGTTCTGAATAATGGATCAAAGCAATCCATTTTCATGAAGAAATCCTGAAAGATTTTACATGTTGACTGCTTTTGATAATTTTCAAAAGTATCAAATGTCAATCAAGACAACAACGGGAAATACATTTAAAACATTGATTTGAAAGAACAGAACTTGAAATTTCCGCAACCGCCTGCAAATCAATTATTCATTTACTGCACCAACTCCGTCTTTCACTAAACTTTTCCTATTATTTATTTCACTTTGTATACTTAGTCAACTCCACCAAATTGCTGGGCATGTCTTCGTTGAACTTGGATACATAAAATTGTTCTTTGTTGTCATCCGACTTTAAATTTATTATGGTTCGGAAGTCTCTTTCGTTTCCCTTATAGGAGCAGAAATGCTTCTCTCCTAGGGAACTGGTGACCTCGTCATTGTGGAAGTGGAAGTGGAAGCCGAGGGCTGCAGTGGGCCTTTGGCCCATCAGGCGCTCCCGACGATGGGAGATCCTGGTGATAGCAGAGACCCTATGGTTTTGGGTGGTGCTGAAGACGCTGTTGGTGGGGGAGAGAACCTGGCTTCATCATCCTCCAGTGCAGAAAAAGCCAGATCATGGGCTGCTATTGTGGATGGGGAAAATCCTGCGGATAAGATGAACCTGCCTCCGCTAGAGAAGAAAGAGGTGGCAGGGAAGAGGCGTCTGGTCATCTCACAGCAATCTTACCAAGTCCTCTGTCAGCCATTCAGGTTTAGCGCCATAGCCACTCTAGCTGGGGGTGCTGGGAAAGGCCGTCTGGATTATATCTTTATATTCACGAGCCTCATAAGCTTATGGCCTGGCATCACCAACTTAAGGTTCACTTTAGTGGAGAAAGGTATGTTTCTACTTCGCACCTCCTCTGAAGAAGATCTGAAACATATTCTGTCGCCTGGTAGATGGTATGTGGAAGGTAGGCCTCTCATTGCTAACCAGTGGCATCCTGGAATGCCTATGAGGATTGAGAGCTTCAATCGAGTGCGCATCTGGATTCGACTGCCAGAACTGCCAGTCGAATGGTGGAACCCTCGAATTTTTACTGACATCGCTGAAACAATTGGTGGTTCATTTGTGGAAGCTGATGAGTATACCAAGCATCTCCAACGTTTTGGTTTTGCCCGAATCAAAATTGAAATTTCACTTGGGCTCATGCCCATCTCAGTAAATTTTTGTCCAAACCATTGAGTATGAAACTAAAGTCACATACTGTCACAGATGTGGTTCCACTGCTCATTTCGAGGGCTCCTGCTTGGTGGCAGAGGCAGTCCAGGAAGGGGCAAAGGTCACTGCCAACGCTTGGCACTCAGTTAAAACCCCTAGAAGAAGACCACAAACCGTCAAGAGAACAGAGGATGTGCAGTCCAAACATAATAAGTTCGAACCCCTTTCTCACATGGTGGAGGAAATAGTTGTTGGGGAAAACTCTTCAGGTGGTCTAGGCGACAGGGTCACAGCTTGCGAAACAGAGAAAGTGCAGGTGTCATGTTTGTCTGTCGCCACTGACATAGCAGAGGCAGGCAATGCAGCGGGAGTCCCAGACTTGCAGATCACAGACCTGCAGAATAGAAGCAAAGGCACGCAGGGCCCCCTCTATAACCCATTGACACAGGACAGTAACGGTCTGCAGGGCCTTCCTCAACCTGTGACTGCTACAAAGAGTGGCCCAAACCCTCTATCAGGGCATAACAATGATCCACTGGCAGACAAGGTAAAGAAAAGAACACTCAAGCACAGAGAAGATAATGGAGCGAAAAAACGGACCAGTCCTCCCAATTTAGGTGCCATAGTAGAGAAGGCGGGAGGGAGACTACAAGACAACCAATTCCATGCGATGGAGGGGTCGGCCTAGGAGCATAAGGAGGAAGCCCCTCCAGACGATATGGATATAGGCATAATTGAAGAACAGCAAGCTCCTGAGGCGATGGCGGATGACAAGGCTGACGACTTACCAACTAACAAGTTGGTTAGTGGTGAAGGGAGGGGGCACAGCCAACCCTGCCCATGAACATCCTAGCTTGGAACGTCCGAGGGCTGGCGGCTCCTCCAGCCCAGCATGAGTTCTTACGAACTCTGAGATTTTCGAAGTCCACCATTGCCTTTGCAATTGACAATAAGCTCAATTCAGAACAACTTCAGAAGTTCCAGTTCAATCTCCCAGACAAACGCCTTATTTCCAATATCCACACTTCTGGACCTTGGGCGCGCATCATTGCTCTTTGGGACCCGTTGGAGGTGACGCTCCAAAACTGGTATGCTCACCCTTATTGGCTTGTTTCTCAGTTTTATAACATCTCTTCAGGTCAATCTTTTGTGGTTATCGGGGTCTATTTACATACTAATTTTCGCATAAGGAATGGTCTCTTTCCTACCCTTCTTGCAACACTGAACCTTTGTAGTGCACCAATCATCTGTATGGGAGACTTTAATGCAGTACTTAACACCCACGAGAAAACTGGGAGAGCTCCCGCTTTGCAAGCTTGTCTCGCCTTGTCTGATTTTGTGTCTCAGTCAGCTCTTACTGAAGTGTCTTGCCCGGATGGGAGTTTCACATGGACCAACAACCGGATGGGGCTTGAGAACGTCATGTCTAAGATCGACAAATGCTATGTATCCAAGGAGTGGGCCGATGATCCAGATTTGTTGGTGCTCCTGGAAGTGCTCCCTAGGACCACATCTGATCACAATCCAATTTTGCTTCGCATATCTAAGCGCAGGTTCAGAACTTGGGGTCGTACCCCTTTTCGGCATTTTCAGTATTGGCAGGACATGGCTGGGTAAAGGGACCAAGTGGTGTCAGCCTGGATGGTCGACACAAGGGGTTGTGCGATGATTAAACTTGTCCATAAATTGGAAACCACTAGGGACAAACTGAAGATGTGGTGCTTGGGTGGGGCCAATGATCTACCCCTCCAGATTGTGGAATTAAAATCCAAGATTAAACTCCTCTAGTCCCTAAGTGAAAGTGGGCACCCTGAGGTGATAGAAGAGGAATGCAACCTTAAGATCGATTTGTCCAAGTTATTAAGCTTAGAAGAGTGCCTATGGCGTCAAAAATCTAGAATTAAGTGGTTGAGGGATGGTGATCTTAATACTAAGTTTTTCCAGGGTATTGCCAATGGAAGGAGACGGCGGAACAAGATTGCCTCCATCTCCCATGAAGGACAGCTCCTCACCGACATGCCTGAGATGTTTACAGCTTGCACGGATTATTTCGCTGGCCTGTTAGGGACCACTGATGGTGCCGGGAACCTACCGTCCTCTCTCGCTTCAGGCCCCACTGTGTCGCCAGAGGAGAATGCTGACCTGCTGAAACCGATAACTGCGATAGAAATCCAGTGGGCAGTAATGGAGGCTCACAGGGATTCTGCTCCTGGCCCAGACGGCTTTGGCAACGGCTTCTTTCAGAGGAACTGGAATATCGTCCAGGAAGCAGTAGTAGGGGCGATTCGTGGTTTCTTTGACTCCGAAAAATTGGTGAAGTCTATCAACAAGACCCACATTATACTTCTGCCCAAGGAGCAAGGTGCTACGCAGGTGGACAAACTTCGACCCATCTCTCTCTGCACAAGCACTCTGAAATTCATTACGAGGATTATGGTGCAGCGTATGAGGCCGATCCTTAACAGAATCATATCCAAGAACCAAAGTGCCTTTCTGCCTGGAAGATGCATACAAGACAGTTTCCTCCTAAGCTAAGAAATAGTGCACATATTGCAAAACAGTAAGAAACCAGCAGCATGTGTTAAGATAGACTTAAGTAAGGCATATGACAGAGTTAACTGGGTCTTCTTGAAGGCTGCTCTTTGCCATCTTGGGTTTCATGATCTATGGATACAGAAAGTTATGACTATCGTCACTTTCGTCAATTCTGCCATGCTTATCAATGGCAAAGAAGGGACTTGGTTTGTGAACAAGAGATGACTTAGACAAGGGGATCCACTTTCCCCCTACCTTTTTATCTCAGTAATGGAAATGCTTACTCGCAGCATTCAAGAGCATATTAACAGCAATCAACTTAAAATTCCGTCCATGGGGGCAGGTCTCACTTCCCCTTTCTCCACGTTATATGCAGACGATATAATCTTCTTCATTGATGGGAAATTACAGAACTTGCATCACTTGAAAGGGTGCTTGGACGAATTTTCCACCTGCTCTGGCCTGGTTATGAACATTGATAAAAGTTCAGTTCACTCCTTCAATATGAACAGCCAGGTGCTATCCCAGGTAGAGCGTGCAATGGGTTGGCGCCAAGGTCAGCTTCCCACCACCTATCTTGGCATACCCCTCCAGACGACAGACCTGACTGAGGCACAATGCAGGCCGCTAATCCTCTGCTCGACTCAAAAGCTTGCAGTCTGGAAACAAAAATGCCTCTCATTCGCAGGTCAATTGAGCTTAATCAAGCATGTGCTCTCGCTGGTGCCAAGCTATTGGAGCCTCGTTGTCAAAATTCCCGCGTCAACCTGTAAACACTTGAACAAGATGGCAGCTGACTTTCTTTGAGGCGACATGGCTGACTGCAAAAGTTATCACCGTATGAAATGGTCCACCCTATGCCTCCCAAAGTTAGAGGGGGGAGTAGGCCTAAGAGACATCAAGGAAACCAATATGGCCAACATGGCGTTTTTAGTTTACCGAGTATCGCAACAGACCTCTCCTTGGGCGTCCCTGGTCAAAGGTCGGTATTGCGAGCGGAAAGGATTACTAGACAGCAGCATTAGGGGCAAAAGAGTGTCCATAGGTTGGCGCAGGGCATTGCAGTCTTGGCGCAAGATTAAAGAGAAAGTCGCATGGAAGATCGGCAATAGTTCCTTGGTCATGTTTTGGACAGACCAGTGGGGAGAGGATCGGCTGATAGACAAGGTCCCTTTAACTCATCTTCATCTAGTTCAAGATAGCCTCACCTGCTCAGTGAAGGAGATCATCGAGGTGAATGGGGAGTTCATTATGGACTTCCTTGCCAGCCTTAACATCCCATTTACTTGTCCCAGGATTAAAGCTGAGCAGCTCGACACTCTGGTATGGAAGAATGCGGATAAAGGTGAGATCAACCGGCATGGAATCTGGCAGAGACTCCGAAAGAAAGGCAACGAGTTTAATGACCATACTCTAGTGTGGAAAGGAAGACGACTTCCAAGGGCTGCCTGGGTGGTCTATTTAGGTAGTGCTGGTCGTCTTCCAACGGATGGGCTTGTGCAAAAGCAAGGTCGAGCCCTTGCTTCCAGGTGCCCAGTTTGCAAGCATGCGAGCGAAGATATCAAACACTTGTTTTTTTATTGTAAAGGTGCACAGTTGACTTGGTCCTACATCTATGGCAAGTTTGGCAGAACTGCACCATAGCATAGGAGCCCTCCTAACATCATGCAAGCACTCAGTCAGTGGCATAAGAAAGGCTTCAGAGATAAAGCTTTCGACAAATGCTGGAAAGATAGCTTCCACATGGCCATTTGGTTTATTTGGAGAACCCGTAACCACTTCAAACACAAAGGAGACATTCCCTTAAACAACTTGGCCAAACATTTTTGGTCGAACTGCTGTGAGCATTGGTGGACCTATCAGTGGACTGAATCGCAACAGGTGAAAACTCAAAACTGGCTTCGGACTGGGATCCTTTGGAGCGATGGAGTTCACAAAGATGATACTTGGGTGGAAATCAGCATAACATTTTGGTTTAAGGCTGGCAGGAAAGGGGTAGCAGGCCTCATTAGAGACGCTGCAGGACGGTTTCGTTATGGTTTGGCCTGCTGGTTTGAGATGAGTTCTGCCTGGCGGGAGACTGAGGTTCTGGTGGAATGTATCCTCAACTTGGCTAATCTGGTAGATAACCAAGGGCGCATCTACATACTAGCAAATGATGGCGACTGGAAGCAGCACCTATGTTCTCTAATTGAATGCAGGATGGACATTGTGCCTAACTCGCCTTTGACAAACAGACTCTTCAGCAGGCTCACCATTTGCAAGAGATGGCCTCTTGCTGAAACCACCAATCTTTTGTTGCTTATTCTGGATAATGGACTGTATACTAAATGGAATCCCATAGATATCATGTAGGATCCTTTGAAAGAAAATTCCCTGAGGGACTGAGGTCCGACAGGACCCATTTTTTGCTGTAAATACCTCCTTCATTTTGTTGCAATAAAAGGATGGGGGCCTACCCCCCAAGCAGTCTTTGTCCGGAAATTTATTATGGTTCGTATGAATTGTATGTATATTCAACTTCTTGGGAGACCACTCCCCATTTCAGTTTAATTAAAATGTGAATTGAACCGTCTATTTTTTTAATCAAAAAGATGGTTCATAGTCAAACATGACCACATTATCTTTCTCATAGACCCTAAACCATAATAAATTGGAATTTAATTATTCTAACCATATCAAACCGTAAAACTTCAGACATTTGTAAGTAAATTTTAACTTATTTTAAATGAAGAAATAATATCATGTAAATATAATAGCAAAAAAACTTAAAGAAAATAAACGACTAGTATTTTCAGAACAAACTTAGTATAGCATAATTATATTAAAAAGTCAAACTTAGTTGTATACGAATAATCATCGATGATTACTGTTTGAGTCTCTGCATCTCTTGAATATGCATTTTTGTAGTTTAGACTCAAAATGCATACTTTCGATAACCTGTTTGATATCCAAACAAAATGTTAAATTAAACCAGACGAGAAAACTTTAATAATTAATTAAATTATTTGATCTAATAAACTATAAAAGATAAATTAATGCAATCTAAAAAAAAGTTGTATCGAAGTAATTTTTTTAACTAACATTGAGTGTATACATTTAATATGAAAAATTTGTGAAAATAATAAAAAAATATTCCTTGAATTAAGTAGATGATTACATGCCAGAATCCAAGATATTTACCAGGCTCTCTGCCAAATGGATGTAGATGCTAAGAAAACAAAATTCAGACCCAAATCTGATCTACTAGTTCTTATTTGACCTAAATTAGCATTCCTTAAATGAATCTGGGTTTTCAGCCAATGGGATTCAGTCATTCTGATCTTATGTACCGAAAACCTGTTCCATTTCACTTCATTGGTTTGAGGACTAATCTAATTCCAAGTGTGAAACCCATGTTCTATCCTAGAACCGATCTTAATGCCCCAGGCCAATTCCCAAGTATAAATCAAAGTCCAATTTCTATGGAAGTATGTATGAGTCTAAACATTCCAGATATAAACGACAATATGATCCATAATGCTTCATCGGATTGAAGGAAAGTAGGTACTCAAGCCCGAGAATTGAACCTAAACCACATGCCCAAACTGGACCAAACAATTTAGAATCCAAAATTCCAAATTCCTAAAAATTCAAAATCCAAATATCCGACCCAAGCATTATAGGGATGACCGAAATACGATCCATGCGGCTATATACGATCCATACGGCTATGCACTCAAGCCTCAAAGATGGTTTATTTAAGTAGTGTATATGAGAATAAATTAAAATTCATAATTAACAAATGTATAAGGCTTTTCAATTTCCTGCCTTCTCTTTTTCCATTCTACCTTTTCCAAAACCGTAGGTTAGGGTTTTCCTATGCCATCGTAAGCTTACCAAAATTATACTCATTGTTCACCTCTCTCTCTATCTCTCTCTCTCTCTATTGCCATCGTCCTGCAAGACATGTTGCAGCCATCCACACTTGTAGAGATATTGAAGAACCCCTTCCAGCACTCAGAGGTACACAAAGAAAAGGTTTTTCTCTACTCATGTGTCTTGTCTCGTGTGGTCGATTTGATGAACATCCATAAACCTTAAGATTATGTGTAGAAACATTTATTCATAGATCATGATAGTGTTTGATTAAACACGAGAAGCTCAGTTGACAGCCTGGAGTACTTCTTTAGATCTTGTCAGTTGAAAGCTAGGTCAATCTCTTCATCTAGCTTCTTTAGCTGCCTGGAGTACTTCTTTCGCTTGAAGAAGTTTCAGCGTGAAACTTTACCACACTTTTCAATGAGCTCTTCCCCCCTCCTTAGCACGTCATTCAATTCGGCCGGTGGCAGTCTGGCAAGAATGGGTTTCAAACTTGCCAAGTCTTGCTCAAGCTGCCGGTATTGCTCTCTAAACCTACCGGGTTGAGTAGCGAGGTCTCTGACTATTTCCCACAACATCTGCTCGACAGTTTTACAACTGCTCGGGTTTTTACAGTCTCAAAATCATACTATTGACAGTTTTCAAGCTGACACAGAATCTGAATGTATTGAAACTTCAGCAATTTTACATCATCTTGTAAACACATTATTATGCCCTTCTACTAGGATCAAAGTGATTTTTTCGGCTTTTGTAACGTGCAACTTAAGTCACATTATTAAGTCTAAAATGTGTTAACATTTTAGCCTTAAGTTGCACGTTACAAAAGACGAAAAAATCACTTTGATCCAAGTAGAAGGGCATAATAATGCGCTTACAAGATGATGTAAAATTGCTGAAGTGACAATACATTCGGATTCTGTGTCAGCTTGAAAACTGTCAATAGTATGGTTTTGAGACCTGTAAAAACCCGAGCAGCTGATTAATTTACAGTTAAGTCGGCGCACCAAGATAAATGGACTCAACAAATGGAAAAATGTCGTCAATTATTCTCAAAGGCAGAGGAAGAAGAAGTAAAAGAGAAATGAAAAACCATAAATTGCCTCGACAAATGGAAAATGCCAGCACTTCTCGTAGGCGGAGCAGAGAATTGAAAAGCAACTGTAGTAGGTTGCATCTTGACACACTTCTTTTTGACTTTTTTGCAAGGGATACTACAATAGTATTGTCAGGACACCGGTTTTCTCCCGAACTCCTGTAAAGGAATCCGTCACCCTATAAATTGAATCAATTAAATCCAGTGCCTGAAAAACCACACCATAAAACATAAAAAAAATACAGAAAAAATCACCATTGGTAGGGATAGTTCATCTGATTCTTGATACATGATCCATGGAACAAAAACATTCATAGAAATTAAGAGCCAACTTAGCAGCCCGGTTTAGATAATCCATTTCAGCATTTTAATAAGGTGAAATCACATTTCCATACTCAGTTTCGATATGAATTAACATCAATTGGTAAGAGCTACTGCTATCTAGTCAAGTGGCCTGCATTCAAGAAAATTACGTTTCCATATTCATGCTTAAGTAATAGTTGTGGCACCATATCATACAACAGCTCTCAGCTAGAACTTCGGCTGCCACACTAAGTCACGTGGGTACGGTTATGAAGGAACGGGTATGGATACGAAACTTTTAAAAAATGTAGGTATGTAGTTAAGGCAGGACATATATTTATATATACATTTCATTTCATTAACTCAAATCTTATAAAAAAGAAAATCAGAATTGCTTATAATTATAAATTATAGCTGGTAGCGTTATTTTGATTCCAATATGAGACAAAAAAATGTTTCATATCTTGTAGGCGAAGGAAAAAGCTTTTTTTTCATCCGATTTTTCTTTACATTTTACCCGTCCTAATATAAACTATTGAATGACAAGGAACACTTTACACTATTATACAATTTAATATTGCTGTTTGTGTACACAATATATTCATTTACAATTGGAGGTAAACTAAAGAAGAGTGCTAGTTTATGCTGTAAGAGGCCCCTTAACTACTTAAAACATCCTTTGACTCCGATGTATCATGATATTATATCTTACTATTCGTGTAAACTAGAAGTTGCTACCATATAACGAAAATGCAGCCTTTGCCTTGATTTCATTGCCAGGAAATGGGTGATTTCTTTCTCTTTTTCTCTACCGCTTTGATGAGGCCATATATTCAAATGTCCTTTCTACATTTTCCAAACGTGGGAAACATCTATTGTGAAAATGGAAATGAATCCATTTCACTAATTAAAATATCTTGAAAGCAAAATTAAGATTGCCTATAATATACACTTATATTGTCGCGATATTTATTGTCCAAGATAAGATGCAAAACATTAAAAGCTTCTTTGCTTGGACCGTTTTGAGTTGGTAAAGTAAAGACTCTTAGGCATATAAATAAGATGCCGAGGTTTGTTCTGAAAATGTGCCTTTCTCAGCGATTGTGCTGTTTTTGCTGTGGGCAGGGGAAGCTGCCATGCCCATTTGTTACCTGCCGTTATGTCTTGTCGTGGCGGGCAGTAACCTGCTTGCCATTCTCAGGATTGCAGTTGAAGAGAGATCTTCATCAAAGATGTGCCAGTTGTTGCACAGATGGACAAAGGAAGGAAAACTGAAAACTAAGATAAGGGTAATATTTTGGCAATTACAGTCTATTTTTCAACTATAATCTTGCTAACTACAGGATTTTGGTAAGCCTGGTGTTTACCGATCATACTTCATTAGCATGATCCAAATAATGAGCTTTCATGTGAAAGACTCAAATAGTTGCCAGAACCTCAGTCCTGATCTGCCTATGTATCTCTCAACCATGCCTAAAACTTAATGACCTAGAGACAACCATAGAACACTCAGATCAAGAAGTCCCATGTTTATTGTGCTTTGTGGGTCGTCATAAAATGGGCCAAAATGGACAAGCTAGGTCTTAGTGTTCAAGAGCTAAGGCCTCAAATTTGCAAGGAAATCCACTTGAGGTTAACCTGGCTTCAATTAGGGTACCATCTATCAAACCATCCATTTTTAATTGCTTCCAGTCTGCTGATCTACCGACCTACGCTTAATCTAGTTCATGCATGTGGCAAACAGGAAGCATTTTCCATATGTATATCCATGTTAGATTCATTTCAAATTGTCTGATGACTAATTTAAAATATTCAAATAAGACCAATTTAAAATTTTAATTAGTTTATTTTTTAAAATAACATATATTTTAGTTTGAAAACTTTTTTTTACATACTATGTACTAGTGCTCGATACCCCAAAATTTCTGGCTGGGCCACTGGGCTTCTGGAAGGTTTTGAATAGTGCGGAAAATAGAGATGCACTGTTTGAGCTCATGTGGACCTCAACTCCTGGAGTTGCGTGGAGTGAAGTCGTGCAGGGTGTCTGCGGCTTTGGCTTCACCATTTTTCCATCGCCTCAGTCTTGGGGAGGAGTTGGAGCCGCTGCCTTGGCAGTCTTCTTTTGCCTCTTCTCTAATTATTTTCTAAGTATGTCCTTTTTGTACCAGTTGACTGAAAACAAGTCATTTCAGGCGATGTGTCAAATTTATGCAGCTGTTTCCTGCATATGCATTGTTGATGCTGAATCATCGTCTCAGGTGAAAAATTTAGCTTATTGTGCTTCTGTTCGGACCCTTTGATTGGTTTGTTACTTTGTTTCCTTCAAGTAATTGCATCAATGGATATACTTATTGAATGGTTTCTTTTTGCATTTTATTGGAATTTATATTGATTCCAAACATTGAATTAATCAGCAATTGAAACATATTGACACATGTAGTGGATTCTACTGCGACCATTTTGAGCCCAACTCTCCAAAGGAGCCCAAAGATGTGGATTGAGAATTGGACTAGATGGTTGGCTAAGACCTCCATATGTTGACCGTTTCTTGCTTTTCTTTCCCACTCTAATCTTGGTCAATTTAAAAGATATTTTTGAATTACTCGTTCAAGTTCAAGAACCATGGAGGTACTCGTCCTCATAGACCTGTTGAAGATATTGATTATGTTATGGCGCAATTTTTCTAACCTGGCTTAACCTTTGCAAAACTATTACATGGTTAGTACATTAGATTTGGATCCGACAGAAATATTTCAAAAAAAATTGGATATGAAAAAAAAATTCTTATCCAAATAAGAAATCAGATCAAATTCAGATACCAATGTACACTCCACTTTGCTTTGTTACAAATCAAGTTGAATGCATGGAAAACAAAGTTGACTGCAGTCAGTTTCGCATTGACTCTGTCCTGCTGTGTCAACATGGATGTGGCTCGGGTTCCTCACAGGGGTAAACCCATTAACGGATATAGTCTTTGGTGTGACATTCCTCATAAAAAATGGGTTAATAAAGGGATGTCATGTGAGCTCTGTCTTATGATACAAGTTTTACCTATAATGTGTTCTTATAGTTCCTAAAAATATTCCATTATATTCTATCTTGCCAAGATGAATTATGGCTGCAGAAATTTAAGGTCACGTGTACTGTGGCCTGCTTGAGTTCTAGGTACGACTTAATGAATCCCACCATCCACGTGAAGGCCAAAGCCTCCCCCATCTCCTTAGGGTCGAGGTTTGTTGTCAGTGCGTGATGCATTTACTATGCTTCAACTTGCATATTGGCGCTTTTTTTTTTTCAACACAGAAAGTTGACACCATTAGAGTTTAAAATAAAAACGGATTGCTTACCAGCCCACCCTCTCCATCGTGCAACTCCCAATTTCATTTTTTCATTTCTGAGTAACTAAATTTCGCTTAACTTGTAGAAAATTAATTTTGATTTGAGTTGTTGAGTTGGGCAGCCATAGGTGTTGGCCATCAAAGTTCATGGTTAGTTGTTGGCTCCATAAGTAGTTGAAGCCACACCCAATAAAAAATGAATCTTATCCAAACACATCTCAAGTAGTCGCAGTAAAACATGACCCATTGAACCGTTTGCTTTTCCATCGCCAAAAGGGTTGACACGACTGGATGGAGCTGGCAGACAACTGGTTTCTGTTTCGAATCCATGGGGTGCCATCTTTGTGTGCTGTCAATGGGAGGACACCGACGCGTAAGTTGAAGCGTGGCGTGGGTGGTATATTAAAACACCAAAAGCTGGTCATGTACCCTAAGAGGATGAGGGGTTGGATGAGACACTTAGAACCGTATGCTTTTCTATCGATATGAATATATCGAAGTAGTTGCTGCTCCATGACAACACACACACATATATAAAGAAAAAGAAGGGTCATACACCAAAGACCTTTATGTGCAATAGGCGAGGTAGTTACAAATTTTTATAGTGGTGCTTAACAAAGATTCATTGCATTGATAAAAATTAAAGGGGCCTAATTTTAATAAATATTTAAAGGAAAGGAATCTATTTTTAGTTTGTGGTTCAATGAAACCGCACTTACGCCGAGAAACTTTGTTGTTCTCCCAATAGTATAAACTGCGCTTAGGCCGAGAAAGTGTGCTCCTCGCAGAACAACATAAAACCCTGAGGCCAGAAACTCTACAACAAGGGCTTATGTCTACTTTAACTTATGCAGTGGCTTGATACTCACGGTAATCGAACTAATAGTTTGCTCCTCGGAAAACAACATAAAATCCCTGAGGCCAGAAACTCTACAACAAGGGCTTATGTCTACTTTAACTTATGCAGTGGCTTGATACTCACGGTAATCAAACTAATAGTTTGCTCCTCGCAGAACAACATAAAACCCTGAGGCCAGAAACTCTACAACAAGGGCTTATGTCTACTTTAACTTATGCAGTGGCTTGATACTCACGGTAATCGAACTAATAGTTTGCTCCTCGCAGAACAACATAAAACCCTGAGGCCAGAAACTCTACAACAAGGGCTTATGTCTACTTTAACTTATGCAGTGGCTTGATACTCACCGTAATCGAACTAATAGTTTGCTCCTCGCAGAACAACATAAAACCCTGAGGCCAGAAACTCTACAACAAGGGCTTATGTCTACTTTAACTTATGCAGTGGCTTGATACTCACCGTAATCGAACTAATAGTTTGCTCCTCGCAGAACAACATAAAACCCTGAGGCAGTGGCGGAGCCAGCGTGGGGCAGGTGTGGGCGCTTGCCCACGCCAGCCCAAAATAACATATAGCGGTGACCGAAATCAAATAGCGGTGACGAAAACCACCGCTATAGGTGTTAGATGGGGGGGTGCCCACGCCAGCCAATTTTTCTGGCTCCGCCACTGCCCTGAGGCCAGAAACTCTACAACAAGGGCTTATGTCTACTTTAACTTATGCAGTGGCTTGATACTCACGGTAATCGAACTAATAACTGGCCTCCTATTAATTGCTGGTTCACCCCGCTACGCTGGATAAAGGATCAAAGCAATCCATTTGCATGAAGAAATCCTGAAAGTTTTTTCATATTGACTACTTTCCATAAGTTTCAAAAGTATCAAATGTCAATCAATGGACAACAACGGGATAATACATTTAAAACATTGATTTGAAAGAGCAGAACTTGAAATTTTCGCAACCGCCTGCAAATTAGTTATTCATTTACTTCATCAACTCCTTCTTTCAGTAAACTTTTTCTATTATTTATTTCACTTTGTATACTTAGCCAACTCCACCAAATTGCTGGGCATGTCTTCGTTGAACTTCGATACATAAAATTGTTCTTTGTTGTCATCCGACTTTAAATTTATTATGGTTCGTATGAATTGTATGTATATTCAACTTCTTGGGAGACCACTCCCCATTTCAGTTTAATTAAAATGTGAATTGATCCGTCTATTTTTTTTAATCAAAAAGATGGTTCATAGTCAAACATGACCACATTATCTTTCTCATAGACCCTAAACCATAATAAATTTGAATTTAATTATTCTAACCATATCAAACCGTAAAACTTCAGACATTTGTTAAGTAAATTTTAACTTATTTTAAGTGAAGAAATAATATCATGTAAATATAATAGCAAAAAACTTAATGAAAATAAACAACTAGTATTTTCAGAACAAACTTAGTATAGCATAATTATATTAAAAAGTCGAACTTAGTTGTATACGAATAATCATCGATGATTACTGTTTGAGACTCTGCTTCTCTTGAATATGCATTTTTGTAGTTTAGACTCAAAATGCATACTCTCGATAACCTTTTTGATATCCAAACAAAATGTTAAATTAAACCAGACGAGAAAACCTTAATAATTAATTAAATTATTTGATCTAATAAACTATAAAAGATAAATTAATGCAATCTAAAAAAAAGTTGTGTCGAAGTAATTTTTTTAACTAACATTGAGTGTATACATTTAATATGAATAAATTGTGAAAATAATAAAAAATTATTCCTTGAATTAAGTAGATGATTACTCGAAGCAAACATGGATCTATATGACCACATGCCAGAATCCAAGATATTTACCAGGCTCTCTGCCAAATGGATGTGGATGCTAAGAAAACAAAATTCATACCCAAATCTCATCTACTAGTTCTTATTTAACCTAAATTAGCATTCCTTAAATGAATCTGGGTCGTCAGCCAATGGGATTCAGTCATTCTGATCTTATGTACCGAAAACCTGTTCCATTTCACTTCATTGGTTCAGTTCAGTTTGAGGACTAATCTAATTCCAAGTATGAAACCCATGTTCAATCCTAGAACCAATCTTAATGCCCCAGGCCAGTCCCAAGTATAAATCAAACTCCAATTTCTATGGAAGTATGTATGAGTCTAAACATTCCAGATATAAACGACAATATGATCCATAATGCTTTATCAGATCGAAGGAAAGTACGTACTCAAGCCTGAGAATTGAACCTAAACCACATGCCCAAACTGGACCAAACAATTTAGAATCCTAAATTCCAAATTCCTAAAAATTCAAAATCCAAATATCCGACCCAAGCATTATAGGGATGACCGAAATACGATCCGTGCGGCTATATACGATCCATACGGCTATGCACTCAAGCCTCAAAGATGGTTTATTTATGTAGTGTATATGAGAATAAATTAAACTTCATAATTCACAAATGTATAAGGCTTTTCAACTTCCTGCCTTCTCTTTTTCCTTTCTACCTTTTCCAAAACTGCAGGTTAGGGTTTTCCTATGCCATCGTAAGCTTACCAAAATTATACTCATTGTTCACCTCTCTCTCTCTCTCTCTCTCTCTCTCTCTCTCTCTCTCTCTCTCTCTCTCTCTCTCTATTGCCATCGTCCTCCAGCACTTGTGTTGTTTAGAGTTAATCTTATAGAGTACTTTTGTTTTTTTGGTATTCTGCTCTTTCAAAGAGTAGTTCTCACCATAGCCACAAATAAAATTTTGAGGTTTTAAACGGCGAGGTTTTTTTTAAGTATAATACAGCGAGCTTGGAAAACAGACAAATATAGTACATTTTTTAAAGTAAAAAAAATGAAAATGAGAGAAAAATAAAATAAGTGAGGAACTAATAATACAAACATCAAAAGATAAGTAGATTTGCAACAAATGAAAAGTAGAAAATGAAAAAAAGATTGTTTGGCATTAAAAAAATGAAAAATAAAAAAAGCGTATTTTTTATGTTTTTTTTTAAATGCGTTTTATACTAGTTTTAAACAGCAACTAAATTTGTCATGTTTTCTTTTGCATTGTTCGAAAAAAATGCATTTTTTGTGACTATGGACTTCTAACAACCATACACTCATTGCCATTCTGCTGTTTCACAAAAAATCTCGAGCAAGACATGTTGCAGCCATCCACACTTGTAGAGATATTGAAGAACCCCTTCCAGCACTCATATGTACACAAAGAAAAGGTTTTTCTCTACTCATGTGTCTTGTCTCGTGTGGTCGATTTGATGAACATCCGTAAACCTTAAGTTTATGTCTAGAAACATTTATTCATAGATCATGATAGTGTTTGATTAAACACGAGAAGCTCAGTTGACAGCCTGGAGTACTTCTTTAGATCCGGTCAGTTGAAAGCTAGGTTAATCTCTTCATCTAACTTCTTTAGCAGCCTGGAGTACATCTTTTGCAGGAAACTTTACCACACTTTTCGATGAGCTCTCCTCCCCTCCTTAGCACGTCATTCAATTCGGCCGGCGGCAGTCTGGCCAGAATGGGTTTAAAACTTGCCAAGTCTTGCTCAAGCTGCCGGTCTTGCTCAAGCTGCCGGTACTACTCTCTAAACCTACCGGGTTGAGTAGTGAGGTCTCTGACTTTTTCCCACAACATCTGCTCGACCGTTTTACAGCTTCTCCGGTTTTTACAGACTCAAAATCATACTATTGACAGTTTTCAAGCTGACACAGAATCTGAATGTATTGTCACTTCAGCAATTTTACATCATCTTGTAAACGCATTATTATGCCCTTCTATTTGGATCAAAGTGATTTTTTCGGCTTTTGTAACGTGCAAGTTAAGTCACATTATTAAGTCTAAAATGTGTAAACATCTTAGCCTTAAGTTGCACGTTACAAAAGACGAAACAATCACTTTGATCCAAGTAGAAGGGCATAATAATGCGTTTACAAGATGATGTAGAATTGCTGAAGTGACAATACATTTGGATTATGTGTCAGCTTGAAAACTGTCAATAGTATGGATTTGAGACCTGTAAAAACTCGAGCAGCTGTAAAACTGTCGAGCAGCTGATTAATTTACAGTTAGGTCGGCGCACCAAGATAAATGGACTCAAGAAATGGAAAAATGTCGTCAATTATTCTCAAAGGCAGAGGAAGAAGAAGTAAAAGAGAAACGAAAAACCATAAATTGCCTCTACAAATGGAAAATGCCAGCAGTGCTTCTCGTAGGCAGAGCAGAGAATTGAAAAGCAACTGTAGTAGGTTGCATGTTGACACACTTCTTTTTTACTTTTTTTGCAAAAAAAACTACAATAGTATTGTCAGGACACCGGTTTTCTCCCAAACTCCTGTAAAGGAATCCGTCACCCTATAAATTGAATCAATTAAATCCAGTGCCTGAAAAACCACACCATAAATAAACCATTCAAACCAATCAACGGGGCCTAACAGAAGCACAATAAGCTAAATTTTTCACCTGAGAAGATGATTCAGCATCACCAATGCATATGCAAGAAACAGCTGCATAAATTTGACACATCGCCTGAAATGACTTGTTTTCAGTCAACTGGTACAAAAAGGACATACTTAGAAAATAATTAGAGAAGAGGCAAAAGAAGACTGCCAAGGCAGCGGCTTCAACTCCTCCCCAAGACTGAGGGACGGAAAAATGGCGAAGCCAAAGCCACAGACACCCTGCACGACTGCACTCCACGCCGTTGCCGCTGCAGGAAGAAAGCAAAACTCCAGGAGTTAAGGTCCACACGAGCTCAAACAGTGCATCTCTATTTTCCACACTATTCAAAACCTTCCAGAAGCCCAGTGGCCGAGCCAGAAATTTTGGGGTATCGAGCACTAGTACATAGTATGTAAAAAAAAAGTTTTCGAACTAAAATATATGTCATTTTAAAAAATAAACTAATTAAAATTTTAAATTGGTCTTATTTGAATATTTTAAATTAGTCATCAGACAATTTGAAATGAATCTAACATGGATATACATATGGAAAATGCTTCCTGTTTGCCACATGCATGAACTAGATTAAGCGTAGGTCGGTAGATCAGCAGACTGGAAGCAATTAAAAATGGATGGTTTGATAGATGGTACCCTAATTGAAGCCAGGTTAACCTCAAGTGGATTTCCTTGCAAATTTGAGGCCTTAGCTCTTGAACACTAAGACCTAGCTTGTCCATTTTGGCCCATTTTATGACGACCCACAAAGCACAATAAACATGGGACTTATTGATCTGAGTGTTCTATGGTTGTCTCTAGGTCATTAAGTTTTAGGCATGGTTGAGAGATACATAGGCAGATCAGGACTGAGGTTCTGGCAACTATTTGAGTCTTTCACATGAAAGCTCATTATTTGGATCATGCTAATGAAGTATGATCGGTAAACACCAGGCTTACCAAAATCCTGTAGTTAGCTAGATTATAGTTGAAAAATAAACTGTAATTGCCAAAATATTACCCTTATCTTAGTTTTTTGTTTTCCTTCTTTTGTCCATCTGTGCAACAACTGCACGTCTTCGATGAAGATCACTCTTCCACTGCAATCCTGAGAATGACAAGCAGGTTACTGCCCGCCACGACAAGACATAACGGCAGGTAACAAATGGGCATGGCAGCTTCCCCTACCCACAGCAAAAACAACACAATCGCTGAGAAAGGCACATTTTCAGAACAAACCTCGGCATCTTATTTATATGCCTAAGAGTCTTTACTTTACCAACTCAAAACGGTCCAAGCAAGGAAGCTTTTAATGTTTTGCATCTTATCTTGGACAATAAATATCGCGACAATATAAGTGTATATTATAGGCAATCTTAATTTTGCTTTCAAGATATTTTAATTAGTGAAATGGATTCATTTCCATTTTCACAATAGATGTTTCCCACGTTTGGACAATGTAGAAAGGACATTTGAATATATGGCCTCATCAAAGCGGTAGAGAAAAGAGAAAGAAATCACCCATTTCCTGGCAATGAAATCAAGGCAAAGGCTGCATTTTCGTTATATGGTAGCAACTTCTAGTTTACACGAATAGTAAGATATAATATCATGATACATCTGAGTCAAAAGATGTTTTTAGTAGTTAAGGGGCCTCTTATAGCATAAACTAGCACTCTTCTTTAGTTTACCTCCAATTGTAAATGAATATATTGTGTACACAAACAGCAATATTAAATTGTCTAATAGTGTAAAGTGTTCCTTGTCATTCAATAGTTTATATTAGGACGGGTAAAATGTAAAGAAAAATCGGATGAAAAAAAAGTTTTTTCCTTCGCCTACAAGATATGAAACATTTTTTTGTCTCATATTGGAATCAAAATAACGCTACCAGCTATAATTTATAATTATAAGCAATTCTGATTTTCTGTTTTATAATATTTGAGTTAATGAAATGAAATGTATATATAAATATATGTCCTGCCTTAACTCCATACCTACATTTTTTAAAAGTTTCGTATCCATACCCGTTCCTTCATAACCGTACCCACGTGACTTAGTGCGGCAGCCGAAGTTCTAGCTGAGAGCTGTTGTATGATATGGTGCCACAACTATTATTTAAGCATGAATATGGAAACATAATTTTCTTGAATGCAGGCCACTTGACTAGATAGCAGTAGCTCTTACCAATTGATGTTAATTCATATCGAAACTGAGTATGGAAATGTGATTTCACCTTATTAAAATGCTGAAATGGATTATCTAAACTGGGCTGCTAAGTTGGCTCTTAATTTCTATGAATGTTTTTGTTCCATGGATCATGTATTGTTTTTGTTCCATGGATCATGTGTCAAGAGATGAACTATCCCTACCAATGGTGATTTTTTCTGTATTTTTTTATGTTTTGTTTATCTTTTGCACCAAGTGCAAATGATTAGGAAAAAGTTGTTGACTGCTCAGAGTAGACAGAAAAGCTATGCCGACATTCGTCGTAGAGAGTTGACCTTTGACGTTGGTCATCATGTGTTTTTGAAGATTTCTCCTACCAGAGGTGTTTTTCGTTTTGGTGTGAAGGGAAAGTTGAGCCCGAGGTTCGTAGGACCTTTTGAGATATTAGAGAAAATTGGAGAGGTGGCCTACAGATTGGCACTACCACTAGACTTGAGTCATGTTCATGACATGAGAAAATTGGAGAGGTGGCCTACAGATTGGCACTACCACCAGACTTGAGTCATGTTCATGACGTTTTTCATGTTTCCATGCTTCGAAAGTATGTACCAGATCCGACACATGTAATTGATTTTCAAGATATTCAAGTGCAAGATGATTTTACAATAGAAGAGAAACCTATCAGAATTGTAGATCGAAGAGAGCAAGTGCTTCGCACTAAGAGAATTCCTTTGGTGAGAGTGGAATGGCAGTACCACGGATTGAAGGAAAGCACATTGGAGCATGAGGAGGACATGCAGAAGAGATATCCACATTTGTTCTTACATTGAGGTATGATCTAAATTTCGAGGACGAAATTTTCTTTAAGGGGGGTAGGATGTGACGCTCGTTGTTTTGGCAGAGCGGGTCGGGGTCCAGACCCGGACCTGACCTTCTATCGTGAGGAGCCCGCGCGAGGCCCTTCCTCCCTCGCCTTTCCCTTTCTCCTTCGTCGTGCGCCTGGGAGCCTCTTGTACCAGCGCTGAGAACGAAGGGGGCGGTGGTCGGACCAGCGGCGGGAGTGGCGACTGTAGCGGCGGAGGAGGCGACGGCGGCGCCGGCGGCAGTGCTCCGGTAAGCCCCAACCCATTCTTCTCCTTCCTTCTTCTTCTTCTTTTCCCCCTTCGTTGCTCCCTGCTCTTCCCCTTTTTGTCCCGAACGCTCTCCCCCATCGACTCTCTCGCCACTCTCTTTCCCCTTTCCGCTAGCTCCCTCTCACACGACCCCTCTCCTCACTCTCCCACCGACTCTCTCTTCTCTCCTGTCCTCTCCCCTCACTGCCCTTTTTCTGTCTGAATCTCTCTTTGTCTGTCTTCCCTTGCCTCGTGCCCTAAGGGAGCTCGTTCTCCCTATTTTCTCTAATTGTTCTTCCCCTTTGTCCCAATCGAGCATTCCTTCACTGTTTTCAGCTTGGTTTGCTAGGGTTTCAGCTAGGGGACTTGTCTTTCCCCTCATAACAGCGAGTAGGAGGCTTGGGAGGTGTTGACGATAGTGATTTGTGGTTGTTTGTCGATTGATCAAAGGCTTGAGGTGGCTGTCGGGAGGATTACAGCAGCTTGGACGGTTGTTTTGGGGTGAGCAAGGTTTAATTAAGTTTAATTAAAGCATGTATAATTATTGTTTGAGTATGCTAGAAGGTAGAATCGATGATTTAGGATGCATATTAGTGACCTCGCTTTTTGGGGAAAAGTGTAGGGTTACGTTGGAGAAGCATTGATTCATGTCTATGTTGTTCTTTTAAGCATGATGGATGGATTCTCGAAGCATTAGGGAAGCATGGTAGAGATTGGATGGTTTTTGGAAAAATATATGTATTTGGATGTGACTTTGGGGGTTGAGGTTTTAATGAAAGAACGTTTTGAGGAAGGAAATAGTGATGGATTGAGGGTTTTGATTGTTCGAGGCAACGTCAAGTCGTAATGGAGGAAGCCTATTGGAGGGCTTGTAGGTCAACACTACCCGTCGACACCCTCTTGAGGCGATGACATGTGCCTCAAGGATTTTGTTTTGTATTGTTGTAATTGAATGAATCGTGTAGGTATCAAGTAGGAATCTTATTCTTGTTCATGTTTACAGGTGCACCGGGCACGTCTCGACGACCTTGAGCTGAAGGATTCGAAGCTTGAGGCTTTTTGAAGAATTGTGATCGCGCCACAGGTATGGCGACACGCCAGGCGAATCCCTGCCTGGGTAAATGTGATTGTGTGTTCCTAGGATCATGGGGTCCTAGGATTGTAATGTGAATTGATTGATGGATTGTAAATGAATGTATGTATGTTTATTCATGCTTTACTATATGATTTGAATTGTTTGAAAGGCTATTGGTAATTGTTTTGAAACTGTTACGCATTTGCATATGCATGCTAGAATTGATATCTGTTTAGGACAGATGAGGCGGGGTATCGAGTCGAGTGTCTCCTTGACCCCAGTTGTGCATTAGAAAGCATCATAGAATGATAACTGCATAGGACAGCTACGAGCTAACCGCAGATCGAGACTACTCTCTGTGGATTGGCTAAGTTTTTCAAAGATGTGATTGATGTGAGATGAATGGGATGATTGATATGAATGTGTATGTTGTTGCATGTGCATTGCCATGGGCAACAATGCAAATGGATGAAATAGGGGGTAGTTGTACCTGTACTGTATGACGGCTAGCAATGACTATTACTGTATGTATAGGCCTCATGTGGAAGCAATTGGAGGTGTGGGTGCACTCGAGAAGTAAACCAACCTCATGAGCTAGCCAGTCAATTGTGAATGTGTTAATCTAATGTCAATAAAGAATGATTAAAAGATGAGAGGCCAGTGGGATGTGGCTATGTGATTGGGAGACGTCCCCTCTTGGTTTTGCCACTGGTCTCGCCTGTTCGGAGTGCAGGCAGTGCAAGGCCCCAGGGTACTGTTGTGTGTTGTGCATGGAGCGTGGGCTCCCTCCTTCCCAACCTGGGTGTCCTAGGGAAGGTTGAGTATCTCTCCTTGAAATTCACACATCCATGGATGAGTGCTCTACCGCTGCAGCGGATGAAATGGATCTATACTGTTATGGGCCACCACGGGGGTTGTCTCTCGGCTGTAGGCCGCCCATGGTGTGCACGTGCCTGTGTTGCACCCACAGGAACTGTAATACACTGAAGTTAAAGAAAATGTATTGAATATGATTGATGGTATGTGTTTGAAGTGAATGTAATTGTTGTGTTGCAAATGCAAGTGAGATGTTTAGGTATGCTTGCATG
>JAANDH010000057.1:95452-209039 GCA_011799765.1 Nymphaea thermarum
CTTGACACAACATGATGAAATAAGATCTTGATATTTATATTTATTTGAATCTTACCTGAAAGGGGTTGGTATTTTTCCTGGCTTGTTGCCATACTGCGAAGGCTAAGCCTTCAGTTGTTTTCTTTTTCAGGTTTTGGCGGACCCGGGGCAGCAGGTTGAGCAGATGGCTTCACTCACGTCCTACTGGGGAGGTTTTGGGTATTTTGTAGTGTCGGCGCGTCATATTTTGGTTTTATTGATGTCTTGTTTTTGTTAGGCATCAATTATACAGTTTGGGGCATTTTTGTTACACATAGATGTGGTTTTGTATGAACTGAAATGATTACATTAATGAAAGTTCGCCCCATTGTTTTGAATTGTTTGGCTCATCGTCTTTTCGAATTGTAGTGTAGTCACGCCTCGATGCTTTATGTTTAGAAAAAAAAATGTTGGAGTGTCAAAAGGTCGGGGTGTGACAGTTTTGCTCAGAGGGGCGTTCGCAGGAGTGTTCGCAGGGACGTTCGCAGGGGCGCTCGGAAGTGGGGCGCTCGTAGGGACGCTCGCAGGAGGTGTTCGCAGGGGCGCTCGGAAGTGGGGCGCTCGTAGGGACGCTCGCAGGAGGTGTTCGCAGGGTCGCTCGAAGGGGCGCTCGCGGGGGGAGTCGGGTGGGGCGCTCGCAGGGGGAGTCGGGTGGGGCACTCGCAGGGGGCGTTCAGTGGCGCTCGCAGGGGGAGTCGGGTGGAGAAGAGGGTTCCGGCAGGGGATCCCCGGCGATCGCAGGGGGGAGTTAAGTGGAGAAGAGGTTTCCGTCTGATGCATGCGGGAGCGTCGGGTGGAGAGAGAAGCTCTTGTAGGGGCGTCGGTAGGAGAAGAGGGGTTCCGGCAGGGACCCCCGGCGCTCGCCAGGGGAATGGAGATCGGTGGGCAGATGGATCTGGATAACCTAAGCGACTTTCCCGAGCTGGGGAAAACTGGTGGAGTGACGACAGTGGGCGGAGGTGTATGCGACAACGCCCATGGGTTCGGAGTGGAAGAAGAAATGGGCATAATGGCAATGGCTACTCCGAAGGAGGACTGTATGCAGGAGGGAGGAGGTGATGTCGATGGCTCCACTCCAAGAAATGGGCCAAAGAGATGGGCTAGTGTTGTAGCTGGGAGTTCCGAGTCAGAACTTGAGGGATGCCCAGCGGTGACGGTGGACAAAACTGGTGACGAACCAACGGTGGTGTTCCCTGCAGAGGCTTATAAAAAAATGGAGGACCAATACCGTTTCGCGGCTGTTGCTGGCTTTTACGGAGGACGTTCGAGCACAGGGGTGGACTATAGGTATGTTTTCCAAACCTTACGTAAGCTTTGGGTGAATGTTAGTCGTCCTACTTTTTCTATCATTGGCAATGGGCGGCTCTTGGTGCGGGTTAACTCGGAGGAAGAGCTCAGGGAGGTCCTGAGTAGAAAATGGGTTGTTGGGGGTCGTTTTTTGATTGCTAGTCGTTGGAAGCCAGGTACTGAGATGCGATTGCTTGAGGAGGAATCGATCCCTCTGTGGATTCGCCTCCCTCAGCTTCCAGTTCTTTTCTGGAACTCGTATAGCTTTAAGGCCATTGCTCAAGGGTTGGGCGCGTCCTTTGTTAGAGCTGATGAATGCACGATGCACAGAGACAAGCTGGGTTTTGCACGGCTGTGCATTGATGTTCCTCTCAATTTTAAACCGGTGCCCAAAATCAAAATTGAAGCAAGGGAGAATAAGATCAGTCAAGAAGTGATTTACGAATCTAAGGTACGATTCTGTCGTGTGTGTGGCACCACCTCGCACTATGAGGAAGCTTGTAAGAACAAAACTAATGATGGCACCCCAACCGTTGAGGAGCAGGCCTGGAATAAAGTTTTGGTCATCAAAAAGGATGGAAGAGGATTTCATAGGAATGGTTCTGGAGGGAGGGAGCCTCAGGCTAATAGATTTGCTATATTCGGTGATCAACCGGATAAATCAGCTGGAAATGACAGTCTAACTGATCGTCAATTAGAAACTAGGCCATATCGTAAGTTTGAAGATGGGGGATCAACTTCTAAACAACAGAAGGAGGTTAGGAGGGCTGGTGAACATGAGAGCAAAAAGAATATTAAAAAAGGAACGAAAGGGGGGAAGGACATGATTGAAGGGCAAGGAGAGGCTAGAAAGAATGAAAGCATAGAAAAACATATTTCTAATCCCTTTCTTAGCCTTACTCAGACAGTCACTAATGGCGTTGGCGACCAGGGAGGCCCATCGAGGTTCATGTTCGTAGCTGGGTCTAAGGAATCTCTCACTGAAAAGGAGAAGGATGGCGACTCGCTTAGGATGGAGGGGCCTGAACGAGATCCAGACAATGAGGGCCATCAAGTGGCTGTAGCTGATGTTAAGCAAAGGTTGACCAGAAAGTCAACGAGATTTGCTAGCAAGGGAAAAAAAGGTCGGCCTCCAACCACACTAGTTTCCTTGGAAGATGCTCTTGCACACAAATGTTATGGCACCAAGAAGAGAAAGAAGGCGACTGATAATATGAGTAACGCCCTGGTTGATCTCCCACAAAGAGAGGTTAACGACGGAAATGAAAATGGAAGGGTCCTTGAGACTGATCGTATGGCTACAGAGACTCTGACCACTCCTACTCATGAATATTTTCAGTTGGAATATCAGAGGGCTTGCGAAGAGGCCTGCGCAACAAGAATTGAATCTTATTTTTAGTAAGTGTAGTCCGTCCATTGGGTTTGTTCTTGACATGATGATTCCCCCTCATAGGGTGAAAGTAATCATGGAAAGATACTGCAAATATAAATATGTGACTAATGTTGATGGTCCTGATGGTGTAGTTAGAGTTCTTTGTGTGTGGAAAGATGAGGAGATGCAAGCTTCTTATGTGGTTACGAATCACAACTGGGTTGGTGTCTCCTTTCGTAGGTTAACCGACAATAAAATCTTTGTTGTCTTTGGTGTGTATTTACCACCAAGGTTTGGGGAAAGGTTGCAGAGCCTTTATCAACTAGAGGCTCTTGTTTCCAGAGTTGATGGGCCAGTGTTGTTAATTGGTGACTTCAATGCCATGTTGAGCAACTGTAATAAATCGGGATCAGCACCTTTAGCTGCTTCCTGCATTTTCTTTAGTCGATTCATTTATGCTTGCAGGCTTAAGGAGGTCGAAGACACTAACAAGAAGTTCACGTGGTCAAATCATAGACAGGGGCAGGACTCTGTGCAATGTAAATTAGATTGGTGTCTGGTCAACAATGAGTGGCAGATCGCTTTTGGTGGAGAGGGCAGCCTTAAGGTTCAGACGTCAGCCTCATCAGATCACAGTGTACTTTTATATCAGATCAGAGACACTATACATGATTATCAAGGTAAGAAGCTGTTTAGATTCTTTAAGCCTTGGTTGATGAGCAAGGAAGGCAAGGAGGTGATGCTCGATGCTTGGAGAGGCGAGGTCAGAGGGTGCCCCATGATGCGCCTCCTGGTCAAGCAGAATAGACTGAGAATGGCCCTTTTAGTATGGAATACTAATTCCTTTGGCAACCTTAGTAATAACATTGCCAACCTTCAAAGCAGGTTGGAGGGTTGCAGGGAACGTGTGGAACAAGGTATTGAAGGTGCGATTGATGAGGAGCACAACGTGAGGAAGCAATTATCTCAGGCCCTCCTCATGGAAGAGGTTATGTGGAAGCAAAGATCTCGTATTCGTTGGCTTGCTAAACGAAAGATTACTAGCCTAGAATGTGAGGACACAGAATATGTTCAAAGTGGGCTGATTCTTGAAGTGTGCACTACGTATTTTCGTAACATTCTTGCTACTGATGAAGCGCATGGTAGATCTTTTGAGGATGTTGATCGAATACCTAAGGTCACTGATTATGACAATGAACAACTGTTAAAGCCTATCTTGGAGGAAGAGGTGACTGCAGCTATGTGGAGTTTAGACAAGGATAGTGCCGCTGGTCCGGATGGTTTTCCTAATTATTTTTATCAGGAGTGTTGGGCGATGGTGAGCACTGATGTGGTGAAGGCTGTAAAAGACTTCTTCACATCAGGGAGAATTGTGAGGAGTGTCAACGAGACCATGATTTGCCTCATCCCCAAGAAAGAGAATTCTAAGAAAGTTGAGGATTTCAGACCCATCTCCTTGTGCAACTCTGTTTATAAAATCATTACGAAGGTCATTGTTAATAGGATGAGGGATATCCTTGGTCGTGTTATCAATGTTAACCAAGCAGCTTTTTTGAAAGGCAGACACATCCACGATAACATTTTGTGGGTGAATGAGACCATCAATTCTAAAGATTTTTGGGACAAAGGAGGCTGCTGCTTGAAGTTGGACTTGATGAAAGCTTATGATAGAGTTTCATGGGCCTTCTTAGCTAACAGTATGAAGTTCTTGGGGTTCCATGCCAAATGGATTGATACTATCATGTGTCTTATACAGTTCTAGTGAATGGTAGGATGGGTGAGAAATTTGACGGGAGACGCGGGCTGCGATAAGGTGATCCTTTATCCCCCTATCTTTTCCTGATTGTTATGGAGATGTTCAATAGACGTATTACCAAGGAAACGATCAGTAAAAACATTCTTGTTCCTAAAATCCGGCGTGTGGGGCCTAATGGTTGTGCTATGCTTTTTGCTGACGATGTGATTATGTTGGTTAAGGCCACCAAGTGAACTATAAACACTATTGATGTTATCTTGAAGGACTTTGAATATTTTGCGGGTATGAAGGTGAACAAACAAAAATCTGAAATTTTTGTCAGAACCATGGTGGACCGTCACATGTTGGAAATTCAGAGAATTCTTCAATGGCCTAATAGAGATCTTCCTTCAGAGTACCTTGGGCTCCCCTTGTTTTTGGGAAACCTTACTGAAAATCTTTGCTTACCACTTCTCACTAAGGTGGAAAAGAGGTTGGCTGGATGGAAGGCTCGGATTTTGTCCTATGCGGGACGGTTATGTCTCATCTGTTATGTGTTGATTACATTACCGTACTACTGGATGATGGTGTTTCGATTGTCAACTGTTGTGTTAAAGAAAATACAACAAGCCTGTATCAAATTCATGTGGAATGAGGGGAATGGTGCATGACACATGCATCTTGTTAAGTGGGATCGACTTTGCATGCCGGTTGAGGAAGGAGGAGTTGGTATTAGTAGATTAGAAGAAGTGAATAGAGCGTTGCTTGCTAGCAGATGCTGTCGGTTTTTGTCTTATGGGACTCCTTGGGCCAACATCTTTAAGGATAAGTATTTGAGCCACCATAGTCCTTGGACCTTTAAAAAAGCACCTAACCAAAGCTGGGGCTAGAAAGGATTGTGGTGGGGTTGGAGTTGGGTCCAGGACAAAGTTGAGTGGAAAATTGATAATGGAGAACGGACCAGGTTTTGGACGGATCGTTGGTTGGGGCAAGTGCTCTTATATAGAGTTGATGCGAATGGATATTCGTTGCCGTGTAGGGAGTTTAAGATCAGTGTTCGAGAGATTACATGTGGGAGCAGGATAGCCAGTCTTTTGTCATTGCTAGGAGTCTTGGAGTGTCCATTGATAACATTAGGCTTATGGAGACTGAGGACAAGTTAGTTTGGAGTGAGGATGGTAAGGCGATTTTCAAAGTTGGTGAGATTGTCAAGAAGTGTCGTACTCAGGGTGTTAAAGAGTGGTGGCGGAAGAAGATTTGGCTTAGCTACGCTCTGGCCAAAAGCTGTTGGCACACCTACATCGCCTGCGCAGGCAGACTTCCCACTCTTGATAGACTTCAGAAAGTTGGAATTCATCTTGCCAATCGTTCTTCTTTGTGCCTTTGTGCAAAGGAGACCAATGGTCATGTTTTAATTAAGTGTAAAGTCACCAAGGAAGTATGGCGGTATGTTGTTGCAAAGTTTGGTAGAGTGAAGTTTCCCCAAGGTGAGAAACTGAGTTCCAAAGATGGTTACAAGCTAAGATTTCGGGGAATTGGAGACGGCGGTGTTGGAGAATCTCCTTCTTGGTTGTCTGCTGGAGCTTGTGGCAACTAAGAAACAGATGCCTCCATGAAAGCCTTCAATCCCATATTGGTAGGTTCAAAAGAGAGGTTTGGAGAAATTGCATAGATAGTTTTTTCTCTGCCAATTGGCCGCCTGAGGTTATACAGAAATTGAAAATTTGGTTGGAAACTGGGCTCTACAGTGTTGACACTGTTGGCTCCGGTACAAGTGGTATGACTATTAACATTGGTAGAGCTCACACCAGGCATGGACCGAGAATAGCTGGATTAAGCTATGAGGAAAATGGCCAATTGGGTTGTGCCGTCATTATCAAGGACCGGGGTAGAATCCATGAGGGCGAAATGGAAGTATTGGAGCGCATTCTTAGATTCCATAAGGAATATGGTGGTGACTATATTATCATCTCCCCAACTAAAGAATGGGTGAGAAAAATTACACAGTTGTTGGAAGGGAGAAGGACGAATGCTGGCTGGACTAGGTGTTTTAGCCAACTTCGGGGGAGAATTTCAATGGAGCAGGGTGATGTTACAGTTGAATTAGGCCGACTGATTATGGAACATGCCCATGAGCCCAATGACTATTTTGTTGACTTCAATGTATAGGCATAGTTTGGTGGATATGGTTGTTTTTAATTTTTTTGTGAAGGGTTGAGACAATCCCTTGTTTTTTTTACTTTTTTTTGTCGTTTGGCCTTTCCTTGTACATACCCATTTTGTTGAAATAAAGGAAGGGGGCCTAACCCCCAAGCAAGCTTTTACTTCAAACATTGAATTAATCAGCAATTGAAACATATTGACACATGTAGTGGATTCTACTGCGACCATTTTGAGCCCAACTCTCCAAAGGAGCCCAAAGATGTGGATTGAGAATTGGACTAGATGGTTGGCTAAGACCTCCATATGTTGACCGTTTCTTGCTTTTCTTTCCCACTCTAATCTTGGTCAATTTAAAAGACATTTTTGAATTACTCGTTCAAGTTCAAGAACCATGGAGGTACTCGTCCTCATAAACCTGTTGAAGATATTGATTATGTTATGGCGCGATTTTTCTAACCTGGCTTAACCTTTGCAAAACTATTACATGGTTAGTACATTAGATTTGGATCCGACAGAAATATTTCAAAAAAAAATGGATATGGAAAAAAAATTCTTATCCAAATAAGAAATCAGATCAAATTCAGATACCAATGTACACTCCACTTTGCTTTGTTACAAATCAAGTTGAATGCATGGAAAACAAAGTTGAGTGAGCCAAAGGTTAAAAATGTCTTGACTGCAGTCAGTTCGCATTGACTCTGTCCTGCTGTGTCAACATGGTTGTGGCTCGGGTTCCTCACAGGGGTAAACCCATTAACGGATATAGTCTTTGGTGTGACATTCCTCATAAAAAATGGGTTAATAAAGGGATGTCATGTGATCTGTCTTATGATACAAGTTTTACCTATAATGTGTTCTTATAGTTCCTAAAAATATTCCATTATATTCTATCTTGCCAAGATGAATTATGGCTGCAGAAATTTAAGGTCACGACTAGTGTGGCCTGCTTGAGTTCTAGATACGACTTAATGAATCCCACCATTCACGTGAAGGCCAAAGCCTCCCCCATCTCCTTTGGGTCTAGGTTTGTTGTCAGTGCGTGATGCATTTACTATGCTTCAACTTGCTTATTGGCTCTTTTTTTTTTCAACACAGAAAGTTGACACCATTAGAGTTTAAAATGAACACGGATTGCTTACCAGCCCACCCTCTCCATCGTGCAACTCCCAGTTTCATTTTTTCATTTCTGAGTAACTAAATTTCGCTTACCTTGTAGAAAATTAATTTTGATTTGAGTTGTTGAGTTGGGCAGTCATAGGTTTTGGCCATCAAAGTCCATGGTTAGTTGTTGGCTCCATAAGTAGTTGAAGCCACAACCAATCAAAATGAATGTTATCCAAACACATCTCAAGTAGTCGCTGTAAAACTTGACCCATTGAACTGTTTGCTTTTCCATCCCCAAAAGAGTTGACACGACTGGATGGAGCTGGCGGACAACTGGTTTCTATTTCGAATCCATGGGGTGCCATCTTTGTGTGCTGTCAATGGGAGGACACCGACGCGTAAGTTGAAGCGTGGCGTGGGTGGTATCTTAAAACACCAAAAGTGGGTCATGTACCCGAAAAGGATGAGGGGTTGGATGAGACACTTAGAACTGTATGCTTTTCTATCGATATGAATATATCGAAGTAGTTGTTGCTCCATGACAACACACACACATATATAAAGAAGGGTCATACACCAAAGACCTTTATGTGCAATAGATGAGGTAGTTACAAATTTTAGTGGTGCTTAACAAAGATTCATTGCATTGATAAAAATTAAAGGGGCCTAATTTTAAAAAATATTTAAAACATATTTTCGCAACCGCCTGCAACGGGAATGTATCAAATGTCAATCAATGGACAACAACGGGATAAAACATTTAAAACATTGATTTGAAAGAACAGAACTAGAAATTTTCGCAACCGCCTGCAAATTAGTTATTCATTTACTTCATCAACTCCTTCTTTCAGTAAACTTTTTCTATTATTTATTTCACTTTGTATACTTAGCCAACTCCACCAAATTGCTGGGCATGTCTTCGTTGAACTTGGATACAACAAATTGTTCTTTGTTGTCATCCGACTTCATGCTCAATAACCAGCACAAGCGGAGAGCCTTCATTTCAAAGTTTTCATTACTGAATTGCTTCAACCATTCCAAAAGACATGGAATACTTTAAATTTATTATGGTTCGTATGAATTGTGTGTATATTCAACTCCTTGGAAGACCACTCCCCATTTCAGTTTAATTAAAATGTGAATTGAACTGTCTATTTTTTTAATCAAAAAGATGGTTCATAGTCAAACATGACCACATTATCTTTCTCATAGACCCTAAACCATAATAAATTTGAATTTAATTATTCCAACCATATCAAACCGTAAAACTTCAGACATTTGTTAAGTAAATTTTAACTTATTTTAAATGAAGAAATAATATCATGTAAATATAATACCAAAAAAAACTTAACGAAAATAAACGACTAGTATTTTCAGAACAAACTTAGTATAGCATAATTATATTAAAAAGTCGAACTTAGTTGTATACGAATAATCATCGATGATTACTGTTCGAGACTCTGAATCTCTTGAATATGCATTTTTGTAGTTTAGACTCAAAATGCATACTTTCGACAACCTTTTTGCTATCCAAACAAAATGTTAAATTAAACCAGTCAAGAAAACTTTAATAATTAATTAAATTATTTGATATAATAAACTATAAAAGATAAATTAATGCAATCTAAAAAAAAGTTATATCGAAGTAATTTTTTTCAACTAACATTGAGTATATACATTTAATATGAAAAAATTGTGAAAATAATAAAAAAATATTCCTTGAATTAAGTAGACGAATAGTCGAAGCAAACATGGATCTATATGACTACATGTGAGAATCCAAGATATTTACCTGCTAAGAAAACAAAATTCAAACCCAAATCTGATCTACTAGTTCTTATTTGATCTAAATTGATGTTCCTTAAATATATCTAGGTTGTCCGCCAATGGGATTCAGTCATTCAGATCTTATCAAAACTTGTTCCATTTCACTTCATTGATTCAGTTCAGCTTGAGGACTAATCCAATCCCAAGTATGAAACCCATGTTCAATTTCAGAACCAATCTTAATGCCCCAGGCCAAGTCCCAAGTATAAATCAAAGTCCATTTTTTAAGTATAATACAGCGAGCTTGGAAAAAACGGCAAAATATAGTAAATTTTTTAAGGCTAAAAAAATAAAAATGAGAGAAAAATAAAATAAGTGAGAAACTAATAAATACAAACATCAAAAGATAAGTAGATTTGCAACAAATTAAAAATAAAAATAAAAAAAAAAGACTGTTTGACATTAAAAAAAAGGAAAAATGAAAAAAAGCATGTTTTTTGTTTTTTATATTTTTTTAAAATGCATTTTATTTTAATTTTAAACGGCAACTAAATTTATTGTGTTTTCTTTTGCATTTTTCAAAAAAAACACATTTTTTGTGACTATGGCTCAAACTGGTCGCAGTAGAATCCACTACATGTGTCAATCTGTTTCAAATTGTCGATTAGTTCAATGTTTAAAATTAATTTAAATCACAGTAAAATGCAAAAGGTTAACAAAATGTATAAAAATACAGAAAAATGGATAACATTCATTTTTTATTGGGTGTGGCTTCAACTATTTATGGAGCCAACAACTAACCACGGACATATTTTATCATTTATGATGGCCAAAACCGACGGCTGCCCAACTCAACAACTCAAATCAAAATTCATTTTTTCCACCGTAAGCGAAATTTAGTTACTCAGAAATGACAAAACGAAATTCAGATTTGTACAATGGATAGGGTGGGCTGGTAGGCAGTCAGTTTTCAGTTTAAACTCTAATGTTATCAACGTTCTGTGTTGAAAAAAAAAAAAGCACCAATATGCAAGTTGAAGCATAGTGAAGACATCACCCTAAAGCACTGACAACAAACCTCGACCCTAGAAAGATGGGAGAGGCTTTGGCCTTCACTTGGACGGTAGGATTTATTCTTGCTCACCCGAACATACAAAAAAAATAAATAGATACAATTAAAATGAAGTTTGAGAAACTAACTATCGCACTGTACACTCGAAGCAACCATGTCCCCATGGAGGCTAGGGCTCATTAAGTCATATCTAGAAGTCAAGCAGGCCACAGTGGTCGTGACCTTAAATTTCTGCAGCCATAATCCATCTTGGCAAGATGGAATACAGTGGATTTGAGGATAGAGTACACTATAACAGCACATAATCGGTAAAACTTGTGTCATAAGACAGAGCTCACATGACATCCCTTTATTGACCCATTTTTTATGAGGAATGTCACACCAAAGACTACATCCGTTAATGTGTTTATCCCTGTGACGAACCCGAACCACATCCATGTTGACACAGCAGGACAGAGTCAATGCGAAACTGACTGCAGTCAACACATTTTTAACCTTTTGCTCGCTCAACTTTGTTTTCCATGCATTCAACTGAATTCGTAACAAAGCAAAATGGAGTATACCTTGATATTTGGGGTAGAAAATGGACGGAAAGGTGACAGACATGCCCCATGAGTCCATGACTGATAAACAAAGACCGATGGAACACCTATAATCAATGATAATCAATGGCTTTGTTTGTTCAAATTTGAAATGTTTCCTTTATTACATTCTATAGATTGAATTTAAATGTTAGTGATTTATCAAAATAGTAACTTGCAAAAATCACTACTTCAGGTGTCCTGCTTTTTCGTACCATGAAATTATGCACAAACTTTCTGGCAAACTCAATAAATTGTGAAAGTTATGCCGTCAATAATATAATCATTATTATACTAAAAGCTGGATTAACATCATCCATCTATATGCGCGTGCAAGTGTTTCATGTGTGGATGGAGAGAGAGAGAGAGAGAGAGAGAGAGAGAGAGATTGGTTTTTGTAATGGAGCTTCATCTGCTTTAGCTTTAGTATGTAGCTTCATTTAAGTTGATCTATAGGAAGTAATCAGATAAATAGAAGAGTACAAAAACCTACACAAGCTAACGTATGTTACATCTAACATTCATGCTTATTGTAAACCAGTCAAAGTTCCCAACAAAAAAATTCTATTTTACAGGCACTAAACACACGTATGCAGGCATTCTTGCTGATGAGCTTGTCCCCGAAATCACTAAACTTAGTTCTGCTTCTTCCCTCCAGCCAAAATCCGTGAAATTTGCAAGCCTCGGCTGAATGCTTGGTTGAAGAGAAGCCGTGTTTGGAACTCCGATACAAAGGGAAACCATGCAAGGACAGCAACAGGTGTGAAAATTATAAGACCCATAATATACTCATATCCCTTGGCAAGTGCTTTTGCTGAGCCCCAAAGTCCCAAAGCTTTCATCAGTGGCCTGCATGCTTGAGCAATCTGTTGGAGCATTTTGGGAAAAAGGTTGCAAGGAATCAAGACCAAAACATGCAACATGTAGAGCTAGAAGGACAACATCTGACACCATAAAACTGATAGTAGCGCCCAGTGTGGTAAAGCTCGACTCAACCTATAGCCCGATCTAGTTGGCACCAGAGAGGGCTATGAACCAGAACACTGATAGTATAAACACTGATAGTATATATCTGGCTACTAATATATCTCAAACAATCAAAGATGCAGAACTTTTTTTCAAGTCACTCATGGTACTCAGGTTGTTATGGATAAGGCCATAATGCTTAGCCAACCTTATAATGTAAGGGAACAGAGAAGAAGAGGAAAAAAGAAAATCTTGCACTTTATCATGGTCATGGCACAAATTATTCCTTATTCTAATAGTTGGGGGAAAAGGACAATTTACCTGTAGCAGTGCCCACCCTGTTGGCATGAAAGCTAAGATACTAGCAAAGATGTCGCCAATTGTGAGATTCAGTGTGAAGAGGACACCAATAGCTCCAACAGATCCAATAAATAAGATTAGTTTGAGAAGTCTAAACATCAGCTGAAAGTCAGCACTAAACTTCTTTCTTCCCATGGACACCACCTGCAGCAAAATTTTCCTTCTAAATACATGGAGATCAGACGATAAACCCTTCTTTCTCTCTCTCTCTCTCTCTCTCTCTCTCTCTCAAAGCATATGACACCATCCAAATCCTCTAAAGTTCCCTTTCATGCCCATAGAGAAGTGCGAGGGGGAGTAATATTCAGGATCATGTTGAATGTTGTTCACACACACATAGACACACGCACAACACTCACATATATATGTATATGAATATGTGTGTGTGTGTGTGTGTGTGTATGTGTGTATAGACATCGAAAGCGAGAGAGAGAAATGACTGGCCAAAAAAATTTGACATTCAAGCCTCTAGAAACTTAACGAATATTCAGGTTGGGAGCTCATGACCAAGAATTCACTGTTTTTGTTTTTCACAACCATATATGGATCTCAAAATCTCCATGGGTATTGATTAAAGTTAAAATCGGTGAACAGCAGAATAAAAAAGCTAACCTTCAATATAATCATGACTGCAGCAATGACCAGCCATGATAGCCCATAAACCTGTTTGTGGAAGACCATTAGTTCATTGTAATTGGAAAGGGAAAACAACAGGCATGCTTTTCAAAGAGAAAGGCCCAAACAATATCAAGCAGCTTTGAAAAGTAGTGGCAAGGGACATGTGGGTCTGTCTGCGCATTTGCCCAAACAAATTACTTATTTGCATATTAATGGCCCACAGTCATTTGCTTATTTACATATTGGTGCCCCTCAGCCATGGGAAGAAATTACTGCCTCTGCAACTGATGAAAGAAATATGTTCTTATAGTTCATATCATCAATATTACTTTTCTATAATAACAAAATTTAAAATGACAGATGATTTATTCGAGCATCATGATATGGAAGTACCATGCCCGTAACGACAAAGTATTTAAGCCCTAAATGTAACAACAATCTCATGAATCTAAAATACAAAATGATACTAATGAGGAAAACTAAACTATTGTGATCAAATGAAGTTAAACTAAGAATGCTCTTTTTTTCTTTTGATGTGTGTGCATATTGTGTGACATCAGAAGTAGAAAGACACAATTGACACAGGCTGGTTGAAGGTAATGGTCAATGTTAATGTTGCTAAACCCATAAATCATTGACTTTGATAATGCAACAATGATAACCACAAGCCATTACTCTTTTCCCTATCCTGAAATGTATACTGCCTTAGCTAAAGAAATGACAAAATGATAAATGCAGATGGTGTCATTGATGTGCAAACTTGAAGTTAAGAATGCCAAACCTCATGCATCTAGACATGTATCCTTGATTGAAAATGAAAAAAGGCTTTGAAGGAATTAAGATAAAGAAAGTATAGATTCACAGAATACTCCTTTATTCTAACTTATTTCCAACTAGTAGTGATGTTTTTATTGATGATTCCTGTGTTTATAACAACAGAAATGTTCAAGAAGATTCTCAAACCTCCAAAGGAAATGTGGTTCTGCATTCATAGAATTAAAGTTATTGATTAAATCTTTTTTATGATAATTTTGCTCAAAGAATTGAAGTTGAATGTCCTCAAAATTTCAAAAGACGACAACAATGCTTAATAGATCTTGATGTCCTTCTTAAATATTCTATGAGTTTGTTTCCTGCTAGTCTTGCTCCACAGCAATGAACATGTCTCCATACTGTATAATCTTACTTTGAGCTTTCATCTTTTAGTGAACCTTAAGAGTTAAGACTGTTCACGTCAGATAGAAGCAATAAACAAGATCTGGTGCCCTAGAACATGATTAAATAAAAGAAATTTGGGACTTACCAATAGGAAGGAAAGCTATGGCATGTGGATGGGTCCACAAGGTGAAAACCAAGAGTAGCATATGAATTGAAAAATACAAAGCTAGACTTGTAGCAAAAGGAAATAATCGGTAATATAGAAAAACTTATGCTAAGAGTTGCTCTCATTGACCTCATGAACACTGTTAGAGTCTCATTTATGTAGCTTCTATTAAGAAACAAAAAAGGGTATCTGCTAAACAGAATTTATGAAAGCATTTTTAAATGGTATCTAGTCGTAGAGGTTATATGAAGGCTGCACGTGCAATCATAGTTTCACAAGATAGAGTTCTTTTCTTGTGGAATGGAATTTCTGGGCTTAAACAAACACCTAAGGCTTGATTTGTTCTTTCAAGTACTGTTATATTAAATTTCGTTATCTTCTAGGACTCCTTTTCAGTTAATAATTTCAATGCAGTGACAGTCTTTTTATGATTATATGCTGATGAAATGATCATAGCTTAAGTGTTAATGCCCCTAAGCATATTAGATCCATAATGTTCCCAAGCATCAATCAACTTGATTTGGCACAAATTTCAATATACATAAGTGCTGTACTGTGTATAACTTGTTATGTTAAGGTGTCCCTATCCAAAGGACGGGTTTCATTGTTTTCCCTTTTCTCTTGATCTAAATGGCTACTGAATATTTAATGCCCTAGAGCATAACAAAAGATGTCTCCCTCATTTGATAATATAAAATGTAGTGTGACTGTCAAGGTTACAAAAGCAATGGAGGTTAGCTGGTTAATTAGAATAATTAATTTGTGACATCAGTAGTTGTCTTCAAAAGTGAATAAAATTGCATTGTTATAAAGCTAGTATCATTTATGCTGCTAGCAACCACAAATTTGTGAGCACAAAAACCATGTGGACAATAATAGACTTCGATTAAGTTGCTTGGAATTTAAATTCACATGTTTCTTTATGCTTTACCAGTTTGAGATCTCCAAGAATTAGCTTCTTAGAAAGTTTTCAATTATAATGTCCTAAGCTTGAGGGAGAATGTTATAATTAGTGCAACATACATGTATATATGCTATAGGTATATCTGTGCAGGACTACAGGCATGCTTGTTTATTTGTATATACCATTCTTTTTGCATTTTTTCAACTTCTATAGTGCATTTTCTTTTTTCATTATGTCACTACAAATTGGCCAAGAGTAGCCCTTACGGCTTAGCAATTCATGTTGACAGCCATCTGGGATCGCCCCAACAGCCACTTTGTTCTGCATGTATGGGGGTTGAACCCCTTGTCTCTTTATTATGTCTTCACAAGTATATCTGCAGTTGTACTGTTTATTCTTTTAATATTTGTGTGCTCCTTTCATGCATCATTTGCCTCCCATGGAATTGGTTGACTTAAAGAAGTCTAATTACACTTGTATTAGGTTCTTGTAAAGTGTAAACCTAAAATATTTTCTGTATTATTTTACAATTTTTTTTTTCTATGCTCTTGTTCATGATTTGCAATATCATACTAACTGACATTTCTTCTCCCCTTTTTAAGATATGCCAGAACCTGAAAAGTGGTCACCAACCATTAACCATTCATGAAAACCATTTGAAAGGCCCACATACCATCTTGAGCCAAAATTTCTACTTCTCTCCAAAAATCACATTTTCTAGTTATTAGTTTTGAGGTCAAATCAAACAGAGTTTGGATTTATTTTGAGACCAAGTTCTGAGCGTGTGACCAACTTGAACTTCAACCATTTTTATCCTGATTCAATATTCCTTTTTGCCTAGACTTCAAATCGTCAAACTAGGAGGCAGACATTTTATTAACATCTATAGTGATTGAAGTCAAGGAGAAGCCTTTATACCATAAAGGCATGGTATGGCCTCCCTTCTTTTGATGTTTTTGGAGGAAAATCACTACATGAAAAAATAGGAATCTAATGATACCTCTATGTTGAAGTACATTCCCATGTATGAGCTCCCCTCTTTTTATGACTTTGAAGTTTGAAGGAATCACTAGGTCAAAAATTAGAATGTTTTTATACCCTTACATTGAAGAAGAACATGGTCTCGATGTTCATAAATTTACATCTTCATTACTAGTGGCTTACTAGCATTATGATTATTTGTAATATTTAAATTCATTTTTCATTTTTTGTTGTTCTTTATTCCATTCCATCAATTTCCTAAAGTTTGGGTGGAGAAATGTTTCATCTAATTTTTCTGCTTTCCTATTGATATTTGTAGGTGTGTTTTCTTCTATAAATTATGATATCATAAGATATGATACAATGTAATGTACTGCTCATTCTTTGTCCCCTCCCAGTGGGTTGTCCCATAGTCAACAAGGTCTTTTACTGAGATTTTTCCTGAAATTTTTTGTATGGATGTTGTCCTTGGAAAAATAAAAAAGAAACAATTGGAATTTTTTAAAAACATAAAAAGAACAAAAAAACGTGCTTAAAATTTATTTAAAAAGGATTCTCTCAATGTGTCAAGAAAATGTTGCAATCCTGAAATTTTCATTTTTGGTGATGTTTGGAAATATCTGGATATTTTTTAGACATATCAAAACGCCAATAATTCAGTCCAGTTGCAGGTACTTATGGCCACAAATGTCCAGGAAAATTTTACATCAATGGTTCTGTATGCTGATCAATGTAGAGGTGTTTCCGGCTGACACCAGCACCTTTAAGATGATTGCTAGTTACAAAAGATCAAATGATCACAGGAGTAGGTGGTTTCAGATATATGATGCTGACAATGATTCGTGGAATTCTCAACTCAATGCACTGTTGTGACTTGTGAAAGTGCCAAGAGTTTCCCATATTTCAGGTCAACATCCAATTTCAAAAAACATCTCAGAACCAACAGGATTTAGAAGATATTATCCTACAGACAAAGCTTGTAATTAAAAATGAGTGCCCATACCAACTTCATCTGCAACTTCCTATATGCACACAACTGTGAAATATGCTCAGGTGTGCGTGTATGTGCTCCTATAAGGACTTTGGAGGATGAATATGTTACGGCATTCAGTTTTATGAAACTAAAGTGAAACACATTTTACAGGGCAATGCTAAGTGATCAAGGAGGTTAATGTTATAATTAAATATGACCATGCAAATCCTTGTTATTTCATGACTTAATATATCAGCATGGAGTTAGCTCAAAAGGAAAACATGGACCAAAGGGATGAGGTACTTACCATGATGCTTGTATTCTTGTTTGCTATCTGCAAGTGGTAAACAATTCCGTATTGGTAAATAAAGAAGCGAAAGGAGAGAACAATCTCACAGAAACGTCCAGACAGTCCAGTGTATTGCAAATGCTCCTGCTCTTCTTCCCACCATGACTCCCAACTCTTGTCTCCTGGTACTCCTATTCCTCCCCTACTGCTTATCCACTTTGCCCAATCATCCCAGTCATCCACAATCTTTTGCCATTCAAATCCAGATGGATTAAAGAGGAAGGGTGAAAACAGCCAAGACACAACAAGGAACCACATTGAGAATGAAAGCAACATGTATGCATTTGGATCAGATGATGTAGAACCATAAGACCCATATACCAGAAGAAGTATCATCAGTTCCAACCCTTTAACAAAATGGCTCCTGGAATAAAGCCTGTAATTTTCGGCAAACTTCTCATGCCGTACAACAAAACCACGGCCAGTGGCCCTGTATTTAGCACCACCATGCAAGACAGTGCGACCAAAGTAATGTGTCTTTGTGCCGAGAGAGAAAGTAAAGAAAACTGAACACAGCTGAAGTTGCATGATGATAATATCACTTAGAGCTGTTCTGAAACCTCTCTCTAATCCAATCTCCATTACCATAGGCAACGCCATCAATAATCCTATCTGAACAAGTGACTGAGATGCCAATGCTGCCTTAAGAGGATCATCACCCCTAGCACGTGCGTACTTTACCAGTGAATTCTCCAATCCACTTAGTGATAAATAGAGCCTTCCATACAAGAATACATAAAGAATAATGACGACCATCTGTGTATCATCAAAATCGAGATATAGCAAGGTTAACCCAGGAAAATATTAACAGCAAATTGTGATGCAAGAGTTGAGCTTATCATGACAAAAGATAATGCTAATTACCATTGAACTGACATAAAAACCAACTGTTGTAAAATAACAGGAAAGCATGCGAAACATGTCAAAACGATGTCCCAAACGATAGATGTCTCGACTCAGTATCTGCTCCCCATTGCCACAAGCTACTTTTGCTTCAAAAAGAGATATTTGGTTAAGTCCAACATCACGACCCTTTCCAACTTGAATGTACTCATGGTGGGTGACATTTCCACGCCTCAGCGTTGAGTTGAAGCCTGGTATGAATTCATTAACACCAACTCAGATTACAAAATGAAACGTATCAGCTATGCCTTAACAAGAATAAGATTATTACCAGCAAAAATATCTTCACTTAGGTTGATTCCTCGAGAAGCCTTGCTAATACCACCTCTGGTGATGTGGAAGATCCTGTCGAAAACATCTGGATGTCCATAATGGAAGCGAACCCTGAACATCCAGAACATATCAAGCAGTAGTTCATCATAGAACCACAGATTCTGCACTATTTTTTCAGAAATAATCATGACAGGTATTACAAAAGAGATTTAGTATGGGCTTCCCTAATTAATGATGTTGCCAATGAATAATTATGCGAAACAAATGCATATGTAAGTACAGCTCAAATAAATCTACCACCAAAAAAGTAATTAGACTTCAACCTTGTCAATATTGTATATATCAAAGATTCTCAGGTTCGTTAGTCTTGAGATACCTGAGCTCTGTTGGTGTACCATGCAAATTTTCACATTAGTTCAGGGTGCAATAGGAAACTCAAAAGTTCTGAATTTTGACAACATAAAAGGCTACAAAAGGTGCGTAACAACTTAACTTTCAGAAGTTCAGAAATATCCACTCAACTTTTGAGAGAAATTCTCAAATAGCTTTCAATTGATAGAAAACATTAATTTTTAATATAAAATAATAAGTCAAAAATATCAGTGCTCTGCCAAAAAAAGAGTAGCTTTTTACAAGGGGTATTTTGTCATTTTATAAATTTTTTTGCCAATAGGTGCCTTTTTGAGAAATTTTTCTTAAAAGTTGAGTGCCTATTTGTTAACTTCTAAAATTGAGTGGTCCTTTGTTATTTTCTCAAATTTTAGGCACTTTTACGTAATTTCTCTTGACAATATGTGCAACATTGGAGGTATTATAGTAAATAGGCCATGACATCTTCTTGTAACATTCAAAATTAATGAAATTTTTATTTGTCTTTAAATTTGCCAAATGCTCCCTGGAACTAAATATTCTGTAAGGTCCTTCATTGCACATCATAAGCTTCTTAGAATGACTCACCTACAATTACAAAGTGTGAAATGCACTTCTATGTGCATAAGTGGTTAAAAGTTTAAACATAAATACAAGAAAAATTGAATTTACCGATTTATGCATCATTAGGTTTAAATATAAGTGTTTATTTGACCTTTAGTCACCTAGGAGTTAAAGATAGCTCTATTATGTATTTCAAATGACCAAGGATGAACCAGAAAATAAAGGATTACTTGTCTAAGGTCAACCAATATTCTCATACATGTAAATTCTACTGGATTCTGATATTCACCTCCATGCAAATTCCGATCGTGGTTGCATGTGAAAGGGCAAAGTGCTCATACGGTTTCCAGGCTCTTCTAACCTTGGATATATTTTTGTTTCTAGAACTATACCAGGAACCATAAAAACAGGCAAGCCAGGGACTGTTTATGTCAAAACTAAAAATAGTGCCACTACCGAGTAACCACAATGCTTGTTGCCATTGGCACGGTACGGATAACCGCCACAGTACTTTATAAAGTTATTTTCGCTGGTCTCTATTTTCAAATAAACAAAACGGGGGTGAAAGCAGAATAATTAGTTTGCTTATGATAATTTATGTCCAGAAAAGTCAAACTTCTTGTTCACCAGATCACAAAAATGGCATGGCATTCGGGAAACAGTTATGCTCACTATTGCTTATTGGTCTATTTGTATCATTTCTACGAAGGTCAAGAATCAATGACAGAAGTAATGAAAAGAGATTATGTTATTCTAATCATAATAACATTTATCTTCAGAATAGAAGATGTCACATGTTACTCTCGTTTTTATGTTCACAGACCATCTCTAGCAGTTCAATCTTGCCTTTTTTCAGAAAGCGCTTGCATTCACAGAATACATGAAGGGATCGTTATTGCACGTAAAGGGTAGAATCTTACTTCAATGGGCTGGCCAAGACTCTTTGCCCAATCGTAACAAAACTTGTTTCTTGATTTGACATGAACCATGCCAAGGAAGAGACGCTGCATACATGTTTGTCAGTATAATCAGTCATATATCCTATGAGCAAGGACAACAAAAAATATGTAGTGTTTCTTGATTTAACATGTACAATGCCAACGGAAAGACACTTCATTCGTGTTTATCAAGATAATTAGTTTATTCCTAGGATCAAAGACAACAAAGACTACGCAGATCAGAAGAAAAACCTTCCAGTGAAGATATGCTCACGAACACCCAAGATTGTTGGTGGACGCACCCCATGGTCCTCATTGAACTCTTCTAGGAGATTACGCATTTTGAGAGCTTCTTCCAGGTAATTATCCTAGAATCCCAGTGAACAAATACATAAGATGTCAAAATAATTGTTCAACTGGACGTTGCAGCAGAACCATTGTAACTAGCTCTTTTGAAATTCTACCTGATTCATATCAATTGCTTGAAGAGCTTCACCCCTAGTAAATATTATTGCGTGATTTTGATTTTCTGGCTTGCCTTCCCCCAACTTTGCCGAACCAGGTAATCTTATACGATAAATTTCCTGTAAAAATATAGCAGCAACTACTTCAGAAAAAGATGAAAATGGTAGAGCAATACATAATTTTCAACTGAAATTCAAAAAAAAAAAACTATATACCTGATCACGCTTATCGACAGCTTTCACTAAAACTGAATAATAGACCTTCTGTACTCTGCCATTTTCTCTTTCTTCAACTTCATCAATGTACGCTACACGTAAAGATGGATAGCTACACAGGAAAAGCAACAATTAGATCTACAATCAAGAACGAGCTGGTAACAGTAATTGAATCCATAATCAAGAACAAGCTACGTCACAGCGATACATATGCTGCATTCAAGCTGCAGCAAGAACATCAGTAGCGATATCAATGAATCATATCACGTGAAGGACCCACTTATGAGATGCAAAGGAGCCAAGTTAATTGACGCAGTTGGTCATAAATTATGGTATTTAATAAACAGAAAAACAAGGAAACTAGGATAATTCAAAAGTTATATTGCAATGAAAAGACAGGATTAACCCGAAAAACCACATGAACAGCAGCACTGCAGGTGATCATCAGTGATTATGGAAAGTCAACACATACTTAACCATCAAGTTTAGAATGTCTGTAGCACGGCGATCTCCACTTTGCTTTTGGTTACCATAGTTCTGGCAAGTAGCTACATATGTGAATTTCATGTCCGCCACAGCCTCTAGCTGAGCAGATAATGACCTCTGGCTCTTCAATTCTTCATCCACTGGTCCCGTAACTGCCTTGTAGCCTTCCAATATTTCTTATCCAGTATAAAGAAAAACAGATTAACTTTCATGAACAAAACCTAGCACTACTGTAGGACAAGAGCAATGGATTCTATACCTGTTTCAGAAGCCATGTCCAGAAAAGCTTGAAGCTTCAAAGCCCTTCTGTAGTACATCATCCCTCGGACTGCAGGAAGTAACAAGTTCATCAGGATAAAAGGGAAAGTCTGCTCAAAGATCTACATGTACAAAAGTCTCTACCTGTTCTGCAGAGAGTTTGCCCTCTTAGGGATGCCCAATGACGAAGGTGCAAGACATTCTCTTCATTACCCCAAACCTCGCTCTCTCTTCTACAATTGAGCCGTTCCATGAAATTATTCCATTCATCTAAAAATATTTGGCACAATAAATGAAACCATAACTTTAGCTTCACCAGTCAGGAAGTCTTATTCATGCCTTAAGCCACAAAAACGGCAATTTTACATTGGAAATCATAAGGAAGCAGAATATATACCTGGGAAAATTTTTTGCAAATAGAATATGATCGAGACACCATCCTCATTCTCAAGCTCAAGATCACTTTTTGAATATACTGTTTCTTCACTGTAATAGGGTGTCATAACACTACAAAAATCCACACAATCAAAATCATTCAACATTATGCAAAGTTGCCAGTTTGTATCCTCAAAGAAAAAAGCAGTTGATCATCTCATATCATCCAGAACCTGTATTATAGTGTCCGTAAATATATGATTCTTTACTGAACTTTCTATAGCACACAAACTACTACTAGATGAAGATGTTGATCTGGCCAAGAAGCTTAACTCATCCATCTTGGGGCTCTTCGACCATCACAATCTCCACATAATACTTCCAAAATTTTCTCTGATGCATATGGTGTCAAGGGAATTCCTTGATTATACATAGTCCACGATGTTGGTAATATCCAATGGAAGATTTTTGTGATGAACTCTTTTTGGGTTTGTAGCTTGCTTGCATATAAATGACCCCAGATGCTTCCTAGCTTAAATGACCCACTTCATCATCAAATCAGAATATCAAGCATCAACTACTCCTATATGCACTTATTTTCTTTCCCTAGTGACCAAAATTTCAAAAACTATAAGTTTATTAACAGAAGAAAGTACCTGAAAATAGAAGAACATATTATCGGGGCAAATATTAAGTTCATCTATTGGAAAGAAAAATCATAGCAATGCTTGTTATTGAGATTTCCAAAGATTGAACAGCTTTCACTTTCAGACCTGAACGAGAGCATTTTACGGACACGTGGGGCACGTGGCATGTCCATAAATAAAGAATTTGTAAAGAATGCTATCCGCCTACGGGCTTCCAGATTTGTTGGCACATCAATGGCAGACTCCTTCACTGTTAAAACCAGATAAAGGCGCTTGATCTGAAAAAGGCAGAATACAAGTCTGAAGTAATTGTGTTTAGAAGGTCAATACTTTTGAAGATGCATAAGAAAGCTACCTGCTCCTCCCATTGTGCAGTTACTACTGGTGGGAAAATTACTGCAGGTTTGGGATCAGTCCCAGCAAAAAGCTGCCGCGCAGTTTGAGATGCATTTGCTAGATCATACCTTCCAGAAACTGAATCTTTATTTCCATGGCCAAAGTCAACCAGTTCACTGAAAGGAGCATGAATATGACCTTTATTTTGTGTCAACTTAGATGCAACTGAGGCCTTTCATAACATACGGTATTACTAACCGAATTTCATTGACCATCATATCACGGGAAACCACTTCTAACATATCTTGCAGCAGCAAAACAACTGCATCACGCTTACTTGGATCCCCATCTTTCTACAAAGAATAATTAACAACTACACACATGAGAAGGTCAGAAAACCAACTCTCAAGGAGAACAAGAGTATAAGACTCACCAGTATCTGAACAAGCTGTTCAAACTTCTTACAAAGTTTGGGCAATGCACTCATTCTGAAATTTGCAAGAAATGTATTCTTTGAAATGCTGACCTCAACTTCCTTGACAATAATGCCTATAATCCTGTCACAACCATTTATTCAAGCTAAGAGACGAGAACTTGCAGAAGTTCTTGATGTTCCAAACAAGCAATCATATTTGCCAAGTTCTAACTAAGTATACCAAGAAGTTAAATATTCATTAGTCAGGAACATTATTGATGAAAGGGAGCACACCTTTTCTCATTCTCGCCAACAATCAGTAGGTTCAATATATGCTTGAAAGATTCATAACATTCAAGAACAGCACATTTCATGTACTCATCAGCACATATTCTCTTCCAGAGATCAGCATCCTTCGACCGAAATTGCACTGCCATGTCCAATGCTATTGGGATCTGTATGAAGTAGCCAATAATGAAATAACATTTACAAGAAGATAATAAATGTCATTCATAAGTAGTAAACCTTGCTAGCCAGCAAAAATGGTGGCCATTGTATGAGCTTCAAGCTAGGATCTGATGAATAAGGAACCAACATCAGGTCCATTTCCCTGTCATATGGAAAATATTCATTGTCAGCAAATTAGAGGAGACATCATGTACTCACAGGACCATGATTATTTTCTCATAGAATTCTGTAACAAGGATAAGAGTGTCTTTCCTGTCACTTATTAGGTCCTCTTCTCGAAAACTGGTAATGATTTCATTCCATAACTGTGAAAATTTTGCAGCCTCAGTTCTTCTGCTTGGTGAAACCTGGAAAATTTTAAAATAGAAAAGCATTAGCTACATATTTGAACAGCTTTTATTAAAACACATTGGCAACGCTCAAGATAGAATGGAATAGGACCTCAGCAAAACGCTTGGACAATGAAAACCCTCGACGTTGAGTCTTTTCAGAAGGCACCAAGCATGCATTGAAGGCTCCAGGTAGTGAATTAAATCTTGACCTTAGCATGCCTAAGGTGCGTATCTGAAATAAAAAGGATCAGATAGGCTGTCCCACAGATAAATAATCAAACAAGTCATGAAAGAATGACATGCTAAAACTAACACAGAATAAAAAAGAAGGAAATCATTTCAAAAGAACCTTAAGTGTGCAGGAATTATCATCATGTGTTGAACACACTAATCACATGTTTGTAATAGTGAACATGACTCACATACACACAAATAACAGCATATATCTATGCATATGCACTAGTACACACAGGTTAATGCTAATCATATCTACCTGATTTTTCATTGACATTCCTAACCACCTTGTGAGCTGCCACTTCATAAGACTCAGAGAAGAAAAACAAACTTTAAATACTGCTGGCTTCTAAATATCCAAATTACTGGGAGATGGATAATATTGAAATTGCCTACTCTTGTTTTAATTTTGAACATGTCCAGTAACCTCAACAAGAATTCTCACAATAGAGATAAAGCCACCAAGGAAAGCTTACAAAAATTCCTTTAACATGGATCACTAATAAGAATCCATGGAAAAAAAAAACAACTTGCAGAAATTCTCCTACCTCTCCAAGACGACCAAAAGCTCCAGAAACACCACCATATATAGTTGAGAATATAGCATACCATATTTGAGTATCCATAAAATAAACCTAAAAAAAAAACAATTAACCTGTAAAGATCTTTGACAAGAAGAAAACCAGGAAATTTTACCTTTTCTTATTAAAAATAAACCAATCAAGTGAATGCTGTTTACATACCAAAACTACAGGTGCCCACAATGATAAAGTTGCACCAACATTATGCTTGGCTGTTTATCAGACCAGTAAAGTGTCAATCATTCATGCACCAGCACTAAAAATCACAAACACCAGATTTATGCTGATTGGAAAGGAAAAAGTGCTAATGAGTTAAGCACAACAAGATTTAGAAAAAAAGGAATAAACATCACCAGGTTCATACCATTTGGGAAGATTTCATGCCAAGAGTACTGGACACGATGAACACTCATAATATCTTTTGTTGGTTTTACCAGAGGTTTTATCTGAACAAATCAAAATCAATAAAAAATTAAGAAACTAAAGAAATTTCTGTTTTCAAATTACTAGACTAATGGATGGATTATGAAAGTACTTACTTGAATGAAGTAGCTGAATGAAAGTTTGCAGATTAAGAGTAGCACCCAGAATAGAGTGTATCTGCAGTTCATAGAAGAATAATATGGTAAATTCAACAGCCCAAGAAGGAGAACTCCATGGAGACTCTAGAACGCATTAAACACAAAAACAAACAGCATGCAAAGGGAAATTCTAAGTTACAACTTGAATTTGTCAAGAACTTACTTGAAAAGTGCAAACTGACTTTCATGCATTCCCCTTCCAATATACATCCTAGGCTGAAAAAAAAATGACATCGGATTTAGTTACTGAAGAGATCTTGAAATTGCTGAACAGGAAGCCCTAGGTGCACTACAATGAACCATGAGATGGACAAATCACTTTCATTGAACTTATGGGAGCCTCATAACTGATAAGTCAAGCAGTAATAAGATGTTGATCAATCTTTGCATGGTATAAACTGATTAGCTGAGTCAATGATTGTGCAACATCAGCAGAATGTACACATGCAAGAACTGAGTTGTCAAATTGGAACTTGGACACAAGTTAGTCAATAAAATACTATTCAAGACTAGATAACCGCAGCGGGTCTAAGTCCATTCACTAAAATAAAATCAATAAAAAGTATGAAAATACAATGTTTAACTTTAAAGTTCCAAAAAGTAACAAAACAAAAGGGTATCGTGATGAATCAAATAAAACCACGTAGTTATACATATATACATACATAATACACACAACATATTATATATATATATATATATATATATATCTGTGTGTGTGTGTGTGTGTACTTACATACATACATACTTACATGCATGCATGCACACACATATATATATATAGTGTCTCTCACCTAGGGTGACTACTCGATTTGTAACCCAAGGCTAGGTTGGCCATGTGGCCATACAGTGCAGGAAAAGGAAAGGTCCATGAACTATGAAAAACAAGATGCAAAAAAAAAAAGAAATACATGGTCTCAAGTGAATTAGAAGCATTAAAGCACATAGAGTAAAGACATATGCATGCATAACCATCATTTCCAAAAGAAATTAAGATTAACTTCTCTTTCTGAAACAATAAAAAGAGACACATTGAACAAAACCCACAAGAGTAAGTCAGGTTAGAAAAAGGAGTTCCTTTAGCAGAACTTTTTTTTTCCGATGAACCTTTCACCAAACTTATTAATCCAAAAAGTATAAGATAGACCACTCCTGTTAGATGCTATTTAGAGCTGTCTGTCTGTCTTCCAAAATCAACCAGAAGAACTTGGGATTGGACCTGTTTGAGTCAAGCCCTGATTGAAAAACTAACCAGGATGTGAGGAGACCAACACTTGAGAAATGTTAACAGTTAACTAGCAAATTTGCATAATCTCATGTCTTTTTCCTTGCTTAACACGTATGGGTTTCCAATGCATGTCTGGGGACATGGATGCTGATTTAGGCTGACCAAGCGACCAACTAACTTAGTGATGTTTCAAGTTTTTTTTTTTTTTTCATAATGAAACCACAGGACGAGTTAATATTCATGTGACAGCTTTATACGCCAACAGGGGGTTGATTCTCTTAATAAACTCTGCAGTAGAAAAGGTTCAAGATTTACTTCTGTGAAAATGTGATCCGTTTTGCTCCTTTAAACCCACATCAGACAATATAAGTTCTAGTTTGGTCTCCCACTTAGTTGCTATTCTCAATGCGAAAAAAATCTGTTAATTGATGCTAATAATTAGTATAGCACTTTACTATAGTTTATGTTATCGCATATTCACAGGTTCCATCTTGTAATCCACAAAGGTAAAAAAGGGAAAAGAGTTGATCAGCACACAATAGAGCAATAAGTATACCTGTGACCACCACAAAAGAAATCTTATAATGTGCCAATCAGAGTTCTCTATCCAGCGTCGGAGCATCGGAAATATAAAAAGGATTGCTGCCAGTAAGTTTGGAAGCAAGTATATTATCACAGCAAAGATATATAGTGGGGGTACATCCTTTGTTTCCCGAAGCCATGTCTGTAACTCCTCTATGAAAGCTGGAGAATTTTTTAGTGAACGTATGTAGCAAAGAGGCAGGATGACCACCCATGCTAGACTCACAAGAATCTTTAGCATGTTCCTCAGAAGAACTGTAAATTTCCGACGGTGGTAGCCAGGGAAATTTAGGATAAAGTCCAAAACACCTACAAAAAACATAAGCATGGATAAGCATATGGAAGCGGGTATAATTTCATATCTGATGCACAAATACTACATGAAAATTGCACGACATGAAGTATGAAAATCAAACAGCCACTAAAATTTTCCATGTTGAATGTCCAAACCCCAAAGAGTTAGAGGCAGCAACAGTCACACAAAAGCTAACATCAGTCAAAAAATGAACTAAATAAGCTTAGCTTTCTTTTTTTATTTCTGAAATCAGAAACTAACACATTGAATCCACTTTTTGCAGGTTGGATTGGTAAAGTTGCATTGAATCTGCATTTATACTTGTCAAAGATAAGGGGAATTCAAAAAGAGTGAGTTGGTATCCAATACATACTCATCTGATTGGGCCCCTAGTAGTTGCAAACATGGTTCAAAAACCGGGAGGGTTGTCCAACTGATGTCAGTGTCAACCAGGTCAACCAGATCAATAATTTGACTCTTCAACATGGTTGATCCAGTGTCCAATGTGCACATATTTGTCTTTTCAATTCAACTCATGATCACATCATATGTAGGTACACTGGTACAGTGATAACCAAAATGGAGTTTTATTTATTTAGTCAGCGCGTGAACCTATCTGCACATTAAGTTTTCTTAAGATGTAACTGTTTTGTTGTTTTAAATAGTACTGTTTATTCTATTATATCATGCAAGTTTAAACTGAAAACCTTGACCGATATTCATGTTATTATTTTATGATCAACTTCCTATGACAGTTAACTAACAAATTTGATGGTTTCCATCATACAGCAGTTGATGGTAATACTCTGTTTATTAGTTTACTTTAACCTACAAATGACAATTTTTTGTCACTTTATAGTTTGTATTCTTTGATATTAAAAAGGAATTGCATCACTAGATGTTAATTATCGTTTATACTGATACTGATGCATTGACCTTTTCATGCCACAAATATTTTTTCTCCAATGGATAAAATTTTTTGAATCTTCATAACACGTTTGTTTTTTTGCATTAAATAAATGTAAGCGAAGCTGACTGGATTGATTTTTCAACTATGCCAAGGAATATACTTATTATGACACAGGCATATTTTATGCCAGAGCGGAGGTGGAGGAAGAGGAGAAGGAGAGAGAGAGGAGGCAGAAATCGAGCAGCTCACCTGCATGATGTCTGTTGACTTTTTCATGTTCATATTAGAAAATTATTGACAATTACAGTCATAGAGAACTTGTTTGATTCTGAAACCTTTTTTCAATCAAAGTGGAATAATGATAAGCACGGAGTCGCATGCAATTAAAGTGGCTTTCTATGTGAAGACAAAGTTTACCAGATGGTGGATGCTTCGGGCCTTTCAACTACTTGACAAGCAGTAAAAGGTCGTATGCAGGAAAGGAGAACAAAAAAGACAAAAATATTTAACAGTTTTCTGGCAAGTCAGACTAACTAAACATGACTTTCCCAGAAAACTTGCATACATGATGCCAGCATTTTGCACGCAAATAGATCATGTGATGACCTTAGATCAAAGAAGTCAGACTTTCTATACCTTGAAGGAGCCGGAGCATGGCAGCTGTGATGAAGATGCTGGAGAGAGAGTATAAAAGATCTCTCCGAAAAATTTCTAGAAGTGAATAACCACTCCATGCAATAATTATCATTGCCTGCCAGCTAACATGCATTAATTAAGTAAAAGATTAATATGAAAAAATGCTAATGATGCAACTGAGCCCTAGAATCAGCATTCACAGGTATACCTGCAATGCTAGGATATAGAATGTCCACATACGGTCAAAACTTCGAAAGATATGCCAAAACGTCCTGGTTTCGACGAAATTTGATTTGCCTGTGCTTTTCTCAGATCTTTTACCAGATTTCTGTCCAACCTGTTGGTCAATGTTAAACATCAGTGTGCTAGCAGTAAACCGGTATATGTCTCCAATTTCTGCGGTAAATATACTTGGTAAACTAATACCTGTGAGGAAGTCCTTGCTCCACGTGTTGATTTGAAGAAATCACCGTCGTCACGCATGGGCCAGCCCAAAGAGAAACAATCAGCGCACCTGAAAGGAAAGGGATTTTATTACAAATATTCACAGTTTGAAAAAGAAAACCAGTAACAACAGATATGCATGGTTCAAAAAAAATCATGACAAACCAAAAATATTCGTTCAAGTCATCATAGTTACACCAAGCTGAGTGAGGTGCTTTTCCATTCCTGCTTTTACTGGCTTCCTAGAAAAGCACGAAAACAACAGCTTAGTTTGTTGAAGGACGAAGAAAGAAATGTCTATCCATGACATACCTTCTGAATCACACGGTATAATGGCGTTATGACCTTTCTCAGAAAGGACTCATCATCTCCACCATAAGAAGGTTTTATGTTCTCCCCAGTCACAATACTAACATTTCCGGCTAACAACCCATGAAGTTCGTATGCCATCTACATACATGTGGAGTGCTGCTATGAGATAAAATTCCGAGAAATAAAGCACAGAATAGGCAAATGCAATCCAGTGAGCCTACAGAGATGATAGAAACTCACATTATGAAAAATGTAGCAAAGGCATTCTGGCATAAAACGAACATTTGCAGCCTCCCCCCATATCAGAAGATGCAGACCCATATACAATATCTTTCTCTGTTCTACTTCTTGTTGAGCTTGAGGAAGGCTACACATTCGATACAAAATTTAATAAGAAATTACTTCCCTCAAGATTGACGCAGAATCCTGATTATTGATAAATCAAATGCCCAGAGATATGCATGCACAAATATGTGTTGTAATGGGTACTCCAATAGTCAAATGCATATGTACATATGAAAAATATATTGTCCCGAGAACTTGAAGCAAGTGCGAAGTAGATACATCTCCTGTGTCTTGTTGATGAAATGGAAGTGAAGATCAACATGATTGGTTCCTTCCATGTACAAGTTTCTAGCCTATTTCAATTGTTGGGCTATGGTGCGACACTCACAAACGGAGAGGAAACGTATGTTTACTACCCATTCTTCCAGAAGTTGCAAGCAAAAGTTTAGCTACAAGCCTGGTATGAATGACAAACCAGCTTCAGCTATCGCCTTTCTTATTCTCATACAGACAAACGGGACCTTAGCATGACACGTAATTCAGATAATGAAGAATATGCTACAAGAGGAAAGATCTCCGGAGAGGTAGCTTTCTCCACAGCTTTTCACTAAAGATGACGCTCATGACTTTTATGTTGCTGAACATTTGCCAACTTCTTATTATCCAATGCGACACCAAATACTGCCTTTTGAATATTGAGTATAACGTTAATGTTGACTTTATGAGAGACCAATAGGAATGGTGTCCGCTATAAAGAGCTCCTAAAACGAACTATTGATGTGAAAACTTCCTGTAATATCATATTACCGTAAACTGTGCTTGCGGCCCAAAAACTTGCACCAGGTCTTGTAATTCTTAAAGAGTTTGTTCATAACTGCATTTACAGCACGTTCATCCAGCTGTGAAACAGTAAAACAAAAAAAATTAGAACACTAGAAAAAAAAATTCCAATTAGTGAACAAAATTGAATTGATAAAACTAGTATGAAAGAATGTAGAGAATTAACTAATTTATAAGTCTTGTAAACAAAAACGTCGCATTTAATTTTTTTTTTTTTTTTTGCATCAGCAATAAATGAATTTGAGAATCCGCGCATAAAATGTTTTTGAAACATGAATTGGTAAGTGTTTATAATAAAAATTTTAAAAAATGAGATTTTGGTTTCTGATTTACGAGAAATCAATCGATTTTTCATATTTCTCTTCGGCTACTAAATAGCCTGAGAACTGTTTAACAAAGAAAAAAAATGTGATAATCCCATGCAGTTCTCAAGACATGTAAAAGGCCGACATCTTCTTCAATCAGTTGCCAAAGTAAACGAATATTGGTAGAACAAAGGTAAACGATTAGCACAACTACAAGAAATATTAACTGTGTGCAAAAAGCATTTATATGTCGTATTACTATTAAAATGACGAAAACGTCTTAATTTGTTGTCGAACCTCGACTAATCCAGTCTGTTGAGTCGATTGTCAACCAACCTGCTTTGTCAAACCAGCGACTGGTTGATCACACTGGTCAACTGATTGGCTTTGTCGTTATTGAAACGACTAATCCCAGACCTACATGTATGTATGCATTTTCGAATAGAAGCATATGATTCTGTATGCATTCCTGTGTATATATTATTTTTTATTTATTTAATCACGAACTTAGGGCTACTAGAACTAACTAGTCCTGGCTAATCTTTTCAGTCTTGATCAACCTGTGACGACAATTTAGAATTCTTGGGGTGTTACATTAACAAAAAACCAGAACAGAACAATTTTAAAGGGGTCATTGCAAGCAATTGAAGCGGTCCGTAACATGAAACATAGCAATAAAATTTAAAAAAACATAACAAACAAGTTAAAAGGTCATTAAAAGCAACCGAATTAGTCCGTAACATGAAACATAGAATACATCTAAAAGAAAATTAGGAGCACTTTAGCTTTAGTATTGACTGGACATCACATGCAGTGAAATGTGATGTATGACAAGGGCAAATGGTCTTTCATTTTTCCATTATTTAGCCATAAGGAACATTTATCCAATTATCCAAGTCGTATAACTAATGAAAGAAGCAGCTAGTCATGCTCCCACTGTTCAGAGGAATAACGTAGCAGACAATGCCAAGACAATGCCATCACTTGTTTAGTACTATTTCTTGACGCAAACTAGGAACATCCTATACGGCAGATAATTCTATTGATCATTGAATTGTAAAACAATGCATCAAAGTCGCAACTGTTGCAGGACCATGAAAAGGGAGAGAAAAAACAGGTAAGAGGTGAGACTGTGAGAGTTGATGGCAGCCCAAAATCACGAGAAAGCACCAAAGAAATGAACTGGCACTGAAAAAGCTTCTCAGGAAGCATTAAAGCGATAAGTTGATTAAAGAAATAACTAAATAAGTAGGTAAAGCACCTTTACAAGAACTGCGTGGACATAGTGTTTCTCAAAAGATGGTGCATCCGTTATCTATGAAAGCACCCGTTTTAGATTGACTTTCTAGTACTAGTTTTTCACTTTTACAGATTTAGCAGTAGCTTGTCAAGATATTGCCGTCCGTCTTTTTTGTAGTGTCAGCTTCCACTAAATTACTAATGCAAGGGATAAATTTCATGAAAGGGACTGGAAATAATGCAAAAGCAAGCTGTGGAAATAATTGAAAGCTGAGAAAGCTTCGAAATCTATTTGAAAATGAGAAACAAGCTAAATAAACTATTTATAGTAACCATTGTCATAACGTAACAATGTTCACGAACTGTTTTACACACAAACTTCAAGGAAGAAGACTGAAAAGATATGGATCTCTCCAGACATAAAGAAAACCCTATTTTCGTTTTTTGTAGTTCTGCATAGATTGTTTTGGTCCTCGTCAGTGAATGAATCCCTGTTTCGATTGTTGAATCAAACCATGCAAAGTAATGTTAGGACAGACTACTCATATTTCCCTTTGTGCTTGAAACAGTGGAAACTTGTGAAGTATCTTAGAGTCCATAATCACAACTTTTTCCAATGCTTCCATTCTTATAATCAAGGACACTAAGCTTTTCTATTGTTTTATATTTCCTGTCCTCTCTCCGTCTGCCTCTTGCTTTTGCAATCACTTCATCAAAAACCATTTTCATGCCAGTTAAAAGTTTCTGATTTTTTCAAAGGCCACTGAGATGAGATACTCTGAAACATTCATTTGAATAAGCATTGCTGGATTGACGGTTGTGATTATAAGATTTTGAATTTTTTTTTTTACTTTCTTTAATATAAATCGGTGAGCATACAAAAATATAAAACCATTATACACGGAACATCATTTACCTTGTTAAGAGGCTCCGGTTTTGGTGTCAATCTGATATGAACGTTAGCTAGCAACAATATGAGATGTTCTCTCTGGTTTCTCACGTTGTCCTTCTGCATAAACAAACCAGCATATATAGATGCCTACCCGTGTAGAATAAGAATGTATCCTTGAACACCAAACAGGATACAACAATGGAATGATAATATTTTCTGGAGTAGGTCGAAGTTAACCTGAAATCCAAACATAGACCTTAGCCAGTCAAGTACGTCCAGGTTAGATTTCTGCTTGTGTTGCTCAAAAGAAGAAGGCCAAGTCAAGCCACGAGTGTTCCGCAAAGCAGCAACTGCTGCCTTTATCTGAAAGAAATGAAAAGTAGCTTCTTATAAAAGTGATAGTTGCTTTTTGAGCTAGCAGTCACCTTACTAGCCTTCACAATCATCCCATCAAACATCATATGGTTGAAGACAGAGCACCTAGTGTTCAAGTGTTCATATTCTTGGTGCTCAACTATATAGTAAGTAAATCCTGCTGCCTAACATTTAAAGGTCATCTGGCCACTCTATCAATTTGTAGTCATTTTCCTAATTCAACCACAAGAATAGATGCAATATATTCAAGATTCTATGACAAAGAAATGAAGACATCAAAATCTGATGTATGGACAGGAGCTCACAGAGATCTTAAGACCAATGCAACCACAAGGAAAGATGCAAAATATCGAAACATATAAGAAAATGGACATCATAGTCTGATGTTTAGGTAAGACTTCATAAAGATCTAATACTCATGGTTTTGTTTTTTTGGCTCGTAAAATCAGATCTAAACATCGAAATCTTATATTCTTGAACATTCTCCACTCACTCATGCAGTTAGATGTTTGAAAAAAATCAGGCCTACTAAGCAACTCACGCAAGCCAACCAAATGGTTCCACCGCGAAATCTGTATATAGACAAACGCGCACGCACACGCTAGGCATGTATGCACACCCAAAGTTGCATGAAAATTTTATGTTAAAAGTAAAATGAAAAAAAATTGAAGTAAAAATGGGCGTTCGGCCAAACTTTCTAAGCCATAAGTCTTAAGAGTAAAGAACTGTCGGGAAAATTTTTCTTTCAGGGAATGTAATCGCTTTATTGTCAACAAAGGTATATGAATACCTCTTCAAGTTGCATAATAGACTGTGAAGCGCCAGCCGCATCGAGCGGAAGAATGTTATACGGTGTATATATCTCCTTCTTTTCTTCAACATCTTTAGCAGATGCAATAATCTGTGGTTGAACAAGCCGAAATTACATTTTTAGAAAATACGTTGAAAAAAACACAATAGCATGGAAGAGGATGATGCTGCAAGTAGCCATGAAAGAATATAAACAAAGCTAAACGTAGTCAGAAATTACTCTTAAAGATCAGCTAATTTCCACCAGCGTAGGGGTAAAAGTACCCTACCTCAGGAGCAACTTCTTCACCTTTTTCAGTTTTGTTGACAGCACAAAGGACCTCAAAAAGCACGCCAGCCGTTTGATAAGCTTTACCAAGTTGGACCCTATCATGATAATCATAATAGAAAATGTCAATCGTATCCAGATAAATTTTACAAGAAAAATTCTACCTGTCCGCCTGCTCTCCTTGGTCCAGCGCTCTAACATAGTGTTCATAATACTGCTGATAAAAGCTTTCAATTTCTCGTGCATCGCTTTTCTTTAACCTGGCTGCCAGACTTGGTGAATTATCCTGCCAAAGGGTAAGCTAATTACACATTTTGCTTTTAAGACGCATGGAGAGGTATCCACACAGACGAAACTTTTTTGCGGGTGGCTTGAACTTCGTGATGGCAATGGGAAAACGTGACAACTATCTGGAAAGAAAGAAATAGCTGCGGAAGCCCTCCATTGGCATCTAGATCTCTTCGCATCGGTATGCGAAAGACCAGTTGTTACTTGAAACTCTTGGGGCGCAAGTTCGCAGTTTCCAAAGCAGTGCATGAAAAAAGATACGCTTGTTACCGGCTTCTCCCAGCGACATGACATATTGTAAAGCTTACATTCCTCTGGCTTCATATATTCGTATACATCTTGACGTCAAGACCTGAAAACTGTTGACATTGGCGCTATAGCCGAAAGAAGGTCAATGGCAATTATTTGTAACATCGACCTGTCGGGTCTACACCAGGAAGTGTACATGAGTGCATTCGTACGGTCGTTTAGTTTCCTGTAGCCAGGACGACCGCGCTAGTTACATGGACGGCCTCGTGCACAAAAATTGTGCATCAGCCGGTTGCAATAATCATAATACTCCTCGTCATAAAACGGGGTCTCTTATAACAAAAAAATATATATTTTTTTTTTTTAAATTTTTCAAAATACCCCAATTCTTCCTATCTTTTTCTTCCGATGCATATATGTTGCATGCAATTCACTCTCATAAACCGGCATCTCCTCCAGAAAAGAAGAAGAAAAGAAAGATCATGCACGCATGCAGGAAAGCCGCATGTCCACGGCAGGAAAGCTGCATGTTCACCGCAGGAAAGCTGCCTGTCTACCAACACGCTGCTTGAGTTCGTTGAAATGTTGACAAAAGATTGAAAAGTATTGTCCACGCAAAGTACGTAGGCGTGGGTCCAGGTGCTGTGCTGCTGATATGGCACGCGCTACGAGTTTACAAGCGTCAGGGATTCTTCCAGACTGGTTTGACCGGAGATATCCCCGGCAAGTCCTCTAATGTGTGCAGCGAGACACGATTAAAGGCCGTGTCATAAAATGTGGTATATATATATATATATATACAAGAAAATGTAACAACTACAAGAATTCTAATTGTTACTCAAATACTTACCATTTACTGATGTTAACAGCTACATAAACGAGCAGGACACAAGTATGGTATTTAACTATATCTTTTTATAAGTTGTTTACATATGTATTCTATAGAAAAAAAAAATTAAATTGGTTAAGGGCGATGAAAACAACAAAAAATGAACGTTTACAGAGGGTCAACAATCGGAGAGTCGACGGATATAGCAGAAAATTAACAATGAACAGTGAACAGGAACACTCTGTGGAAGCCCCAAGGCACATTAAGAAGAGCAAAGAAGGAAATTCGACAGCAGGGAAAAACAGAAAGGTCCTCGAACACTCTTAGCAGAAACACATTAAGAGCATAAAAACAAGAAATTTAACAGCAACAAAGCCATAATAAACTGAAAAACGCTGCTTTAATCAATAGAAACAAGGAGTACGACAAGAGAAAAACAGAAAGGAACTGGAACAGGAATACTCTGACGAAATAAATCGGCAAAAGCCCAAATATTTAAACGTAAATCGGCTGCTGGCATCCGTCGCTGTCCATCGCCGGTTGGCAGAAGCATGAGAGAGAAAACTGTCACCGAAAAAACATTTTACGTACTAAAACACCAAATTATAAACCCTAAAAAGAAAACAACTCATCTCACTGTCGACATCCATCGCCATGTATCGTCGGCTATCTACAATATTCTCCACGCCGAGGTTAGCCGATCAACATCATCGGTTCGAATTACATGAGGATTGTTCACGCTCATATGCAGAGGAATCACTGGAGGTGTCGAGGCCCATCGTCTTTGAAGTTCAAGAGACTTATGGTTTAACTCTTTGTTTGTTGTCCGATCAAGTATTTATTTTAAACCGAATCCACTGATTTTGATCAGATTTTCCAATCAGATATTATTGTTCTTTAACAAATTATTTAAAAATGTTCAATCAGATATCCAATCTTAATCCGATTCATTCACATCCTAGGTAATGCTTGAGGGGCTGTCGGCATCTTCAAGGTTTTGTTTTTACTTAGATAATTGCTGCCACTAAGAATACTTTAACTAGATTATTCGAAGAGATGCATAAGTAGCATTTACCTTTTGGCCTCTTTCACTGCAAGATTTCATGCCCAAATTTTGCCTTGCCATGGAGCTCTTTACTGATTAAGACTTAGGTATATCATTTTGCCATCAATAAAGATAAAAAATTGTATTTTTCTAACAACAAATGTAATGATGGTTCGTCTTTCGAATGTTTGCATTTAACTATTTTTAGGACAAAGATTTTGGTAAATGTATGGTTTATAGCAGTGTCACTGATATCACGATATTTTTTATACTATCACAATATCAATGTGAAAAATAAGAATGAAAAGTGGGAAAATATATTTATCATGTTATTTCCGCATTTTTTTCACTATTTTTTCATTTTTATATTTTTCCATGGGTTCAAATTTAAACCTGAACTAAATTTTTTTTCATCATTAAAACATTCCTTTTATCATTTTTTCTATAGTTTTGTCTATTTTTCTTATTATTTTTTATTTATTTCAATTAGACCTCATTTTCTTATTTTTTTAAGGTTTTTTGAGTTTTTTTACAAACCTTCTCTCTGAAAAAGCAAGTTTGTCAAAAAAGACTTTAAAAATTGCATTAAAAACACGAGAACGATATTGGCGACAATGGTTTATTACGACATCCACATTGTCCTTCTTCAAAGGCGTGACAATGTCATCCATCACTATCGATAATCAATGAGAAATAAGCCATTTATGCCTAATTGCTTCCTTATAACTAACTTTCTCTTCCATGACCTACTTCAAAAAGGATACGTTTGTTACTAAATGGTTTTAATTAATGAAGTCGGACTTTGTAAGTGCGACCGACATGGTGTATACGTAGTGCAAGGACCCACGGGTGAAGCTATATAGCTCTGGCTAAAAAATGAGGATCAGCGGAAGTTGATATAAAAGAAGTGCAGGACCCAGGGGTGAAGCGATATAGTTCTGGCGAAGAGGTACCACTTATAAAATTTTAAGAAGCACCAGTATGTAAATGTGGAAATATTAATATGAAAATAAGCATTTCTTTTTTCTGTGAGCAAATATAGTGTCCACACCAGCCTTTGAGGGGATCTGATGTCTTGGTGTTGCTATCATATGATCGTATCCAGCTAATTAAAAGACCGCTCTAGTGTAATTGTATGTTTTAGCTAGGATTGATACCCAAAACGTAGATCGGTGATTTACCGAAACTATATCATCCCCAAATCAACATGTCAAGGGAAAAACGAACGATTCATTGTTACTGGAGAAATGTTTAGTGTATTCAAACCCAATGGTTCCAAGACACCCTTTTACTATAAAAAGCACAATATTTGAATGGATCTTCCTTTTTACTCCAGGATACACTGACACAGTACAACAAATAGACTACCTTTAATATAATGCTACAAAATTTTAAGATTCGAATGAGAATAAATTTTTTATGTTTTAATATTAAAGAATGCATAAAATGTGAAATTTTTAAAAAAATTTATGTTTTAACCGCATGAAATAGGCGTCCGTGTTCTGATGCATCTTCAAGGACTATGACAGGCGAGCGTTCTAACAAAACGTGCGGGAAGCGCGGTGCAGCTAAATGTGAAAAAGAAATCAAAGCGTCAACGGGAGAATAGGTGAACGAGGAAGGCAAGAAAGAACGTTACCCTTTCCAGGCGCTGCAGCAAGGCGGTCTTGAACTGACGGACGCCTCGACCAGTGGAGCTCGGATCCAACCTATGCGCCTTCTCGAATGCATAAAATCGACCTGAACCCAGCCGTCGTCCAAGATGGATAGAAAGAAAAAGGAAAGGGAAAGCAAATTAGGCGAGCATCATACTGTCTTTCAATATCCGTCAATCTCTTAGTCAAGTTTTTTTAACAAAATCGTATATATATATATATATATTTTTTAAGTTTGCAACTTCACAGCAGTCAGCAATAGATCAAATCCTGAATGATATAGCGGTTTGGAGTTATTTGAATGTTTGGCTTCTTAATTAAATGTCATGAGTCTAGTATTTTTTTTTGTCAGATTTAGCGACATCAACATCTAAAAATGATCTGATTGTAAACAAATTGAATTCAACCTGCAGATATTACCGGATAGCTAAAAAAAATTAAATTCATCGCTGAAACGCTTGCTACAAGCACCTTAAACAGTCTCCCATGTTCATCTCGCTAAAGTTTTCTAACAGCGGTCCTATACTTTTTAATCGTTCTGCTCATTTCAATTCTGCTGACTTTTCGATTCTCAAAATGAAAACATGAGATGCGAGTCTTCCCCTCCGGCAATGCCCTTGTCTTGGGGATTAATTGCAATGTGAAAGGCTACTTACAGAGATAAGCGACCCTGGGTCGCTCCTCCTCGATCTCGGCGGCAACCCTGAGGATGGGCGAGATGCTGCCGAGGGAATGGGGGACGACCTCGTTGTCGAACACCTCATGGGAGAAGGTCGTCGTCGCGGCACTCCTGGACGGGCGACGCGAGAGCATCTGCGGCCCCGTGCTCGTCTCGTGGCTCGACATCCTTTAAGCCTCCTCCCTCCTCCTCTGGCCAATCTGCAGCGGTGAAAATAGAGACTACTTCAATGTTCCTTTCCTTTCAAAAAATATTGAGTCCATAATCGGCTACAAAATGAAGTAATCACGAGGAAGTTGCCGTAATACCTTAGGGAGTCGATCGGATGCCAATGCATGAACTCGTGAGAAGCATCGGGGACTATCGATCTTGCTCTTGCGCTCAGGCAATCCTTTTTGCCGTTGAGCGCCTTCGCCTGCAATTTCAGCTCAGCAATTCAACATCGAGAGAGAGAGAGAGACAGAGAGAATCTCAAGAAATAAATGCACTTATAAATGTTGTCGATAGAAGGATATCGTCTAAGACTCCGAAATAATGGAGAAATCAACTGTCTCCTTCACATGAAAGAATAATAGTCACAAGACTCGGAACCAGAAAAGAAAAAGAAGGCGTGAAATCTTTTATTACTCCCGATCTGTGATCAACAGCTTTCCTCCAGGACGATTCCTACTATTTCTTCAATGAAAGATAGATATCACCGAAGACAAAAACTTCCACAGCATCTCTGCATCCATTAAGCTTCCTCGATACGCCGTCTACATACCGGTCACCTCCATTACAAAAAGCACCACGGCTCACGTCCGATCCAGACAACTATAGCCTCCAGTTCCACAGAAAAACCTCTTTCGACCTCATGAAACTGTCCCTTCTCTTCAAAATTGCAACGCAAATCAACGGGATGATTTCCATAACGAAGAGAGAGAAAGATAACAAAGAGAGAGGAACCGACCTTCAGAGGAAGAACGGCTGGGCGGCCCCTGAGCAGAGGGAGCGCCGGTGCTGTTGGGCGAACGAAAACGAGAGAGAGGCAAGAAATGATCGGCTCTAACTAAAACTAAGCGAGTAAGAAAATTTGCTCATGGTCCTGTTGCTTTTCTTTTCTTCTTCCAAATGATCAAGCATCCATTGCCTTCCAGATGGGAAGGGAGGAGAGAAGCGAAAAGGATGGAAAGAGTCAGAGAGCGTGAATACTCTGTTCAGTTGGCCGTTATGAATGGAAGGCCGTACGCTCCTCGTGGCGACCCCCTCATTCCACCACTCGACTGCTGCTTGCGTCCACTCATATAATTCGTCAAATTAAAGTCTTCAAGGAGATCTAAAATCTTTAAACCAGCGTTTGATTGTCTTGGATTTGAGATTCCAATATTGGACCCGGAACTCCTCCTAAGTCCATGGTAATTAGTACCACCAAATTGCGAAATTAAAGAATCATAGATTGGAAATTTCTTTATAACATCAAATTATGGGTTTCATTGAATTCATAGCGTAGTCACAAATATCATTTTTGAAGTTCCATCGGCAAGGTTTTTGCTGGATATTTTCCGACAAAGCTACTTTTTTCAGGAAAAATTTGAAGATTTTAAAAACATAAAAACATATAGTTAAGATGATGAAAACAATAAAGTAATAAGCATTGTATTGTATCTAAGAGGCCACATTAAATACCTAACACAAATTGTTTTTTTTTTTTACATTTTTTCAAAATATCACGATTTTGTCTCATTTTTTAATTTTCATTAATATCGCAGTATTTTCGAAAACATCATCTTGATTACAAAGTAGTATTGCAACTCATGCATTTCTTTCAAGTAAAAGATCTCAACTTTTAAAAAAGCATAGTTTTGTAAAGACCAGGTTTGTTCAATCTCTAAAAGTGTTCGGATTTTGGAAGTGCCTCCCAATCACGCCCTCTCATTTATGTTGAAGGCAAGGATTTGGAGATCATAAAATCTTAGATCACTATACCTCAATTAATCTCCGTGAGTCTTTATGTCATGCAAAGACAAAAAGTCTGGAACAAAATTCCTTTCAAACGCAATTCAGAACACCCTGTAAAGTAAGCCACTTCGATTAATGCTTTCGAAGTTGGGAGCAAACTTGGTGCAATTGAATCATGAATGAAGAAACGTACAAGTGGTCGGACAGAAATCTTATTCCTTGTTCCATGTAAAATCATGCATCATCATGCGTTGCAACTCACTCCATCTCCACATGGGGACGTCCATCCATCGCAAATCAATCCAAGATTGGAGCAATTCGACCCCTAGATCGGTTTCTTCATTATTACAAGGGAGAAGAAACACATTTTTAATTCATGCGGTGGGGTTGGCACCCCAAAATACCGAAAGTTGAACATGTATTCTACGGGGACAAGGGCTTGGTGGGGGCTTTCGGCCGTGCATATCTCAGCCGAAAATACATTTCTAATTGTGATATAACTTTAATTTCAGACAGTTATTCTGCACACTTTTAAGTTCAATGTAGTAGGAAATCTTCTATCGATCAACTGAGTTGATTCCCGTTGATTCGATTGAAATCATTGTCACGTCACATATATCGTGTGCGGGTATAATACGGTAAGACATTTCTTGAGTATAGTAGGACAAAGTTGTATATCTCGAGAAAATCTCAGCAAATTTTTAAAAATTTTAAAACATTTAATAAATCTTGAAAATGATAAAAAAAAAAGTAAAAAAAAAAAACAAGTATAATATGTGTTTTTTTCACTTTTTTTTATTTTCTAGTGTTTTTTTGAAGATGCATCTAATTGCCCTTTTATATGGCTGTGATTTATTTATCACGTATTATATGTGTTTTTTTCGAAAAGATGTGTTCTTCAGCCTGATTTTTACAACACTGGCCGGAGACTTTTCAAGATATGGCTGACGACTATGTGCTTGGAGGACTGTTAGCATTATTAAGCATGAAGATGTGGGAGTGCACGGAGAGAAATTGAGTTTCTTTGAAGCAACGCCAAGAAGTAGGTCCCGTTCTCGTCCGTCCCTCCCCTGCAAATTAGGTTCAGTTTATAACATTGTTCTCGGTCAAGAATGGTGGGGACAGTCCCTGCCCACCCTTCTGTGTACCGGGGGCAACATCAAAAAGGCTGTACGTTAAACACCAAGACTCAGCAGCAGCAAAAAAAAGATCCAGCTGTGATCGTAATTGCTTCATTTCCCAGCCTTATAATGCATCCATTCCCTCCTGTTTGTGTATCGTCGAGAAGCATGGGAAAACCACTAGCTCCTGTGTTGTGTATTGAGAAAGTCCCATATATATATATATATATATATATATATATATATATATATATATATATATATATATATATATATATATATATATATAGAGAGAGAGAGAGAGAGAGAGAGAGAGAGAGAGAGAGGAGGAAGAAGATGATGATGATGAAGGTTTCATTGTGGGACTAGTTTTTAACATCTTTTTTTTTTTTTTCCTTTCATCTATGTCCCAAGGGGCATAGTGTAACTGGTTGGGCTAGGTAGATCTATGAAAGTATGGTTGTCAGTGCGGTTTTACTTGATGTTATTGCTTTTGACTATAAATGGCGAATCCACTACATTCTAGTTGACATCTGTCTTGCTTTCCATCTAAATTCTCAAGCAGCCTTGGACTTTGATGGCAACATCAAGACTCAGCAGCAGCAAAAAAAGTTATTTCCCCTGAGTGTGGGGTGCGCGGGTGCTGGTGCCGACGCGGCACATTTCAAAAAATTTAGGTGCGGCGGTGCAGCGAGAGTATTTTATTATTATTATTATTATTATTATTATTATTATTATTATTATTATTATTATTATTATTATTATCTTTTTTTATGGTTTTACCTTCAAAGTTCAAAATAAAAAATTTCAAATATAACAAATTTAAGAATAGATAGTCTCCATAGTTTTGAAAGTTTGAAGGCCAAGAAAATAAGCATTCCAATAAAATCAAGCTAATGTTAAGTAGCTGAATCAGTTTCATTAGTCGGGGAAACTAAAATAACTTTAGCATAAAGTTCGCCATTTATTTTAGATTGCATAGCAAATGACAGCTAAAAGCAGTAGCAGCAATTTAAAATTCAGTAACAGGACATCGACAAAATTTTCTAGCGTATATTGCGAAGCACATCTAGGAGGGGTGAGGATGACGCGGGCGAGAGACAAGGGCTGAGGTCGACGCGGGCGGTCGACTTTGTGTTAAAAATAAAAAAAAAAAAACCCTAAAAATTGGACGAAAATAGACCGACTCGCATTTGACCGCACTCGACGCGGGTCAAACGCGAGTCGGGTGCAAGTCGGAAAAGAACAATTTTAGCCGGGTGTGGTCTCAGCCGCACTCGACTCTTGTTTGACTACTTTGGGTACGCACGGGGCACACCCGCATCGCGTCGACAAAGGTGTGAGGCCCGAAAAGGGCACACCCAGGTGACTTAGAAAAAAAGAGGAGTGTCTTTCTCTCTCCATTATTTTTTTGCTCTTTTTCTTTCCACAACCATTTTCCTCACCTTGAACTCGATTAACCCTTAAAAGATGCTTAAAGTAATTTCCCTAACATCTCAGGTTCATGTTTGAATACACGCTCCAAAAATAGTTCCACATAATTCCCGGACAACAGACATTGATCCACTACATTTGTGCTATCGCCTTCTAGCCCTTGAATCAGAAACGGGAATTGCGGACACCTCATGGTCAACCATGGAACAGCGTAATTCTTTTGATTTGCCTTCACCTTGTTGGACTTAAGGATGTCATTGCACCGAATCTATTTAACTATTCAACAAAAGAAACTCTAGTTATTCAGGTTTATTAAGAAAATATCTTAAAATTAATTAAACCTGGATTTGGGATGTAGATTTGAATCCATAAGCCTAAACACGTGTATCTAATTAAATTCATAAACCAACCAAATGTAGAAGAACGGTCTAAGTTTGTTGTTAAGTAATTATATCCAATCTATCCTTAATCAGGACAAGACTGGTCCATTTGGCCACACCTGCTCATGCCATCAGAACATAACGCCTTTGGGAATCGAACATCGAACACAACACACCACCGTGCCTGCCCGATTACGCTACACATCATTTGGCACAATCAGGAGAGAGAGAGAGAGAGAGAGGTGTCACAATAGAAAGCTACTGAAGCACTTCAAATTTACAATAACCAGATAGACATTGAAATAATTTACACCATTCTTTCCAGTTTCTTACGTACATACCATTTCCAGTAACTTGTCCATAGGAGTAGCCTGATACCGAAGACAAGGTTTAAAGTTGGTAGCAATGCAGTGTGCACATATAAAAGTGCAACTTGTATTATGGGATATGGTCTTCCACTTGATTGTAGAATACATGCTCCTCTTCGAGCTTAGTAGCATCTCCAGTTACTGAAACCCATGATTCTGTTGCTCTTACTAACTTCCCATCCAACATTTCAACAACTGTAAATTCACGAACACTTCCTCTAGGTTTAGGTACAGTGAGACGACTACTGGTTGTTACAGAATTGGAAATGCTGGCTTCTTGTGTATGCATCAATCTTTTTACTCTTGGAACAACAGCTCCATTAAGATAAATGATGCCATCAGTTCCATGAACAACCATTTTCCTAAGGCCTCTTCTATATGCCAACTGCTTATGCATATGACCAAATATAACCAATGGAATAGATAACTTGTACCCTTCTTTCAAGTCAGCTATAGCTTGTGCTAGATCTGTACCACAGGAAAGTTGAAGATGAGGGGCTGTTAATTGCCATGCAACAAAAGGGTAAACAGATGCTGCAGAACAAGGAACACTGACCTGGGTCTCCATGGTCACCTCCTTCCAACACCCAATCCCTTCCACAGATATCACTTGTTTGGGAGCCCAAACCTACATAAAAAAAAAGGCTTCTCTCAGAGTATTTCCACCTGGACTTCCACAACATCCAATATCATAGCTTGAGTATCTGATATAATATCAAAGGAACCACAAAGCAATAACTGAGAAAGTGTGCCTGTGGGCCCATTATGTGCAAGAAATATGATGGAATGCCCCTCAGGAGTTCCTATTGCTGCTTGACAGATCTTTCTTGCACTTTCCTTCATATCATGGACCCCATATCTGAAAAGCATGTAAAAAAACTTTCAGTGGTCATGTATGCAAAGAAAAACAAAGAAAAGGCAACCACATAGAAGCTTGTCAAGGACTAACAAAGAAAATGAAGGTAAAAAGAAGCAATATGCTTCTAAGGAGTCTAGAAAAATCTTCACCAGCTGTTGAATGTACTATGTTTCCCATAATGCTAGCAATCAACAGCTTATTCAACTTTTCAACTTATTCATATTGACATGATGCCCAACGCTACTGTCTCTTTTTCAGGAACGTGTTTGTGAACGACTAATCTCAGTTTGCATGAGAAACATTTGCAACCAGCCAAGCAAACCCATTTACCATCTAACGAGCACATTCAAGTTTCTATAAGTAAAACGAGCAGAATATAGTTGCCCAATCAAACAAGGAAAGCTTGTATCAACCCAGAAACACTTGTAAAGAAAAGGAAGGGAACAAGTCAAGGACTCCAAACGAGCAAACCCTGGATACTTGGCTCTGGACCCAGAGCAGTCACTCTCTTTATTGGATCAGTAGGAGACACAGACATCAAAAGTCTTACATGAGTAGACACGTCAAAATATTTCCAAATTAACTAAAATTTGTGACAAAGCAAATGGGATAGAAAAGGCATTCATGAAATTTGCTGATTAAGATCAAGAAATTGACTATTAATGAAGGTTCAGACATCATGTGTGGAAAGCCAGTTGAACATATTTGAGGACTGAGTATAACTTGAAAGGGGAGGATGAGAGTAGGTAAAATCATTTAGGAACTAATTAACTGAATTCTCCGCTTGAATTATGCTCAAGCACCAATTCTTGTCGCATGGGGCTGTTTTATGTTTCAGTTACAAAGTATGACTAAGTACATTAGTTTATGGTTTGTGTCCATGTACATGGGTGGCAATCCTGCTCCAAACATATAACAGTTGCAAATTATTGTAAGAGCTCATCCACCATTTGAGAAGTATGAACATTTCCTTATACATGGTTATGACATTTTGGGTTCACACCATCCCTATGGAAATAGCATCGTTAGTTGCTCTACAATGACAAGTACAGGCTTCACACTCCAAAAAGAAGAAAAAAAAGAATAAGTCATCATGGCTATCCAAGTGCAACTTAAATGAGCATCAAGATAGCCTTGTTCTCTGGGGTGTCCAACAGGCAACAAGTTACACGGTTGCACTTCTGACTTCCCAGATCTTAGCATTTAGCTGTAGGGATTCTTTTTCTTTTTCCTCCAATACATAGAACATGAAAATGTAGTGCTTGTAAAAGTCCAAAAGGATCACATTTATGATATTGGGTTACTTAAAGACATTTAATTATGGGATCCAACCACCAATACTCACTACAGCAACCATTTCAGGCTCTCAGTACTGTGCTGAGGGTCATAAGATGCAACACAAAATACAGCTTCAATTGGATACACAGAAAGGTAAAAAAAAAAAACGCCAATAATCAGAAGTAAATTCACAGAAGACTATTAATTCAAGGAATACATCACATTGACATTTTACAACCATGGCTCCTTCTTTAGCCAATGGTGTATTTATGCGTATCCACTGACCTTGCAGAAATAAGTTCAGGCCGAAAGATGACATCACCACCACAAGAGAATGGGCGACCTCCAACAATGGTAAGCTTTAAGCCAGGGAAATCAATACGACGATAACCAACATGCTCCTCACCAAGACTGGTTCAGTAGCAGAACGGTGAGAATATTTTTCTAACAAGAGCAACCAACATATGACAGCAGCACAAACTTTTTAAGCAAGTAAAACTATTATGATTATGCCCATATAGCATTTAATAACAAGAAGGATAATCCATGAAATTACAAGGTCTACTCTCTCTCTCCTTCTCCTCATTTCCATTTTTTCTTGGACCATTTGACAACATATTTGGATCTGACCCAGGAGTTATGAACTTGCAAAAGCTTTTCTGACATGCAGTATTTGATTTTCTTTTGGATTTGAAAAAATTGATCTTCCTAAGGCAGGAACAGTTCTTTGTAAAGGCAAATTATTTTGATAGAAAAAATAAGCTGTGACACAGCATACGAGTCTCACCATGCAAGCAGGATTTGCAAAAAATAGGCTGGACTAAGATTTAAGGAAGAGATGAAATTCGCTATGGCAACCAGGTTCTTAAAACAAATAGTAGGTATCTAGCGCAAGAAAAGGGAAGGTTGAGCAACAAAAATTAGGTGATATAGCCAAAAATCTTGTCATGGATGACAGAAAGAAAAGATACCATGAGTTCTTTAAATGTTACTGTTAGAATACAGTGTTATAGGGAACCGGGTCCATATATGGACCCGGGACCCATGGGCACGGGAACCGAGGATGGGCTCGGTTCCCTAGGCAGGCCTCTCTTCCTCCCTCTTTATAACCCTCACTTATTGTAATTGTTGATTAAGTGAATGAAGTTTTTCTCTCTACTAGGGTTGCGGTTTTGCCCATAGGTTAGAGTTTCTCCGTGGTTTTTCACCTCTTTCTGAGGTTTTCCACGTAAACTCTGTGTTGGCTTTTCTTTCAATCCTTTCACTGTGTGTTACTACATGGTATCAGAGCCAAAATAGTGTTGTTGGCGTCTTTGTTCGTTTGTGATTTAGGGTTTTTTCTTGGAACCCTAAGTCTTCGCCGCCGCCGCCCGCCTACGCAGCCCACCGTCTCATCCCACCGCCCGCCATCGCCTGCCCGCCGACGCCGGCCGCTGGTGTGAGCCCCAGTCGTCGCCAGGATCGCCGTCGTCGCCCAGATCGCCGTCGGCTGCCCCGCCGTCGCCAGGACTGCCGTTGCCAGGACCGCCGACGCGCCTGTCCCTGCTCTGTGTTCTTTTTTCTGGTATTCTCTGGTTGTTGAACTTCTTTTGTGGTCGTTATGGCTGAAGAGATGACCCCCAAGACCGATGTTAACTTTGACACGGGCAGCAATACCAAGAGCGAAAATGTGCCTGTTTAAGTCACTTCTATTCGGCTGAACAAAGATAATTATCTCTCTTGGTCTGCTGCACTTGAAATTGGGATCACGAGTCGCGGTCGTCTGCCCTATATCACTGGGGAGAAACCTACGCCTAGTAAAACTGATCCTGTTTGGATTATTAGTTCTTTCTGCTGATATTCAGCCCCTTATTTTGTGAAAGTTGACTGCATATGACATGTGGACTGTGCTTGCGAGGATGTATGGCCGAAAAAAAAGAGTCTTGCGTACATACCAGATTAAACATAGCTTCTACTCTCTTAAACAGGGTGACTTGTCTGTGGCATCTTTCTATGCAGCCCTGAAGACTAAATGGGAGGAATTGAATTATCATGTGAATGATGACTGGAAGTGCGGTTCTGATTATGAAATGTATTGGCAGAAAGAGTGGATGAACCGTACATTTATTTTTCTGGGAGGTCTGCGTGATGAGTTTGAATCCATTAGGAGTCAAATTCTCAATTGTGATGAGATTCCTAGAATTGAGGACGTGTATGCCCGGGTGGAATCTGAGGAACAACGCCGTCAAGTGATGCATATTGACTCTAATCATGGTAGTTCTCACTCTGCGTTTGTTAGCCGGGCTCCAGGGACTGGGCAGCGTACTACTCGGCGGTGCAGTCGTTGTAACAAGTTGGGCCACTCTGTTGATTTTTGTTGGGATCTTCATCCTGAGAAGAGGCTCACCCGTGGTTGTCCTCCCTCTGGTAGGCGGGGTCCTCCTATGCCTGATACTAGCTCTCCCGGTGTTGAAAAACTGAAGCTTTCCGCTGACCAAATCAAGGAGTTACAAGCTTACATCAGCCGATTATCTACTGCGAAGGAGGAAGCCTCCACGTCTGAAGGAGCTCAGTTAGCCCAAGCTCTTGTTGCCACTAGTGATCAAGGTAATTCCTTACTTGGAGATTGGGTAGTGGACAGTGGAGCCACTCATCATATGACAGAGAACCCTACGATGTTTCAAGAGTACAAATTGTATCCAGGACAGCAACGTGTATCTATGGTTGATGGGTCTTCGATCTCTGTGGCTGGAAAAGGGAGTTTGTCCTTATTAAATAAATATCTTCTGCATAATGCTCTTCATGTTCCCAATATTCATGTGAATTTGTTATATGTCAGTAGTATCACCAAAGAACTCAACTGCAATCTAATTTTCTCTGCTGATCATTGTACCCTGCAGGACTTGGTGACGGGGAAGAAGATTGGGATTGGTTCGGTTATTGATGGCCTCTACAGACTGCCCGTACAGGTTGCCTCTGCTCTAATTTCAGCCACAAGCAGACAGTTAACGGGCGTGGAGGACAGGTCTAGCATTATGAGATGGCACGAGTGTCTTGGACATCTCCCATTCCAGCAGATTAAGAAGTTGTTTCCTAGGTTGTTTACTTATGTTTCCATGGACTCCTTCACATGTGAAGTGTGTCGGCTTGCTAAGCATGTTAGGGCTTCGTACCCTATTTCTATCGATAAAACCACTCGTCCTTTTGCCTTGGTTTACTCTGATGTTTGGGGTCCTTCGGGAGTACCCACTTGTTGTGGTTTCCATTACTTTATGACTCTGATTGATGACTACTCCTGTTAAATGTTCGTGTACTTGTTTAAAGAACGTAGTGAGGTTCCTGTCATTGTCAAAAATTTTGTTGCCTTTGTCGAAAATCAATTTCAGACCTCTATTCAGACTCTCCGTACTGATAATGCCAGGGAGTATGTCTCTCAATCCTTGGATGACTTCCTGCGGGGCAAGGGTATTGTTCATGAGACGTCCTGCAGTTATACTCCTCCTCAAAATGGCGTGGCCGAACAAAAAAATCACCATTTATTAGATGTCACCCGAGCTATTATGTTCCACAAGCACGTTCCTAAGCGCTACTGGGGCGATGCTCTCCTCACTAGTGCCCACCTCATCAACCGTATGTCCACTCGTGTGTTGAATGGTCGTACTCCTTACTCTGTGCTCAGTCCCACTCATAACCCATGGCCTCTTACTCCTCGGGTGTTCGGGTGTGTTTGCTTTATTCATAACCATAGTCCCACCATCAAGAAACTTGACCCTCGGTCTGAAGATCAAGCAGCAGATATGTTTACTAAGGCTCTTCCGATTGGTGATTTCTCTAGATGTTGTGACAAGCTGAGCATGGTTGATATCTATGCTCCAGCTTGAGGGGGAGTGTTGAAATCAGAAAGTTTATTTTTAAGTATGGTAGTTTTCTGACTATTTAAAAGTTAGAGTCCCCTTTTGTCATTTTACAATTTTATACGTCTTACTTGTGTAACAGCCACAGTCGTGCCCTAATCTCTCTTTAAGTAGAGATTAAGGCACGATATGAAAGTGAATTCTTTTTCCGTCTCTCTCTCTCGTTCCTTCCTTCCTCCATCGTGTAACAACTTTATTCAACAAAAGAATGAGGAAAAGGAGAGAGCCCCAACATGTTAGAACTGAAGATCAATTGGTAGACCTACTAAAGGATTAATAGGACAACAATTCTAGTCGCTAAAGAACAAGTTGTACTTGTACATGATGCAAGACCATGTACAACTTGAGGGAGCATGTTAAAACCTAAGTCACAGTGGTACGCCACTTTGGTGGCGTACCACGTACCGGTACGGCGGTACGTTCTGGTATGGCCCGGATCTGGATCCGGTTCGGATCCAGATCCAAACATCATTATAACAAAAAAAACTCAAAAAAATTACTTGTTTTTGATTTTTTTTTTATTTTTTTTTTTACTTTAACATAAGAAGTCTCATTATAACTTAAAAAAATCATGATTTTAAGTTACTTGTGGTTTAATTATATAATAATTATGGTTTAATTATATATAATAATTATTTTTTTGAATTAATTATATATAATAGTCGCCGTACCCGTACCATGATTTTAAAGAATGTCGTACCCGTACCCGTACCTCCGTACCCGTACCCGTACCCGTACCATTGTGACATAGGTTAAAACGTGTATAAGTTTTGGGTCATGACGTCTGGATCTAGATCCAGACGTCATATTAGGTGTTTCCTTCTTAACATTATGTTTTCTCATTAATGGCATGGCTGTAATATTCTTTGTTTTTAATAGGACTTATTAGTCCATGGTGTAAAAGATTGATTTTATAATATAATCTTAGGGTTCAGCAGACAGTTACTGTTGTTGCCGTCCCTGTCCTTTGGCACTTCTCTTCTCCTTCTTTCTTGTTTTTCTGTGCTAAGTCTTCGGTGGATGACACAGTAATCTGATAGAGCCATTAATGAAGCATACTGACACATGTTAAAACAGAATGCACCACCTGGAACAGACATGTCCGGATCCAGATCCAGACACATCAAACTTATATCTTAACAGTTTGTGCACTATAAATGTGTCACCTCTGTTGCTAATAGCCTGATTAAGCAGTCCAAAGGCTTGGAAAATGAACACTGAAACAGCTAAAACCTGTAGACAGCTAGAAAGTTTTTCCTCGGAGTAGCTGGTTATTTATTTGCTCCACATTAGTATTTTAATCATTATTGTACTTCTTATTTTATTCTCCTAGTTAGGTAATTGTATAGTAATCCTACACATTAAGCAAAAGTTTTGTGCAAGTTTGACAACCATGAAATCGAAAATTCCCAGAAAAGAAAAACTGTAATGGGAAAGTCTGCAGATCCTTGACTGCTAGTTCTGGAAATATATATCCAAGTCAAACTCACCATTGTAACTGAGCTTTGACACGATCTTTCCCCCTGCCAAGCACAGTACAGAAGAGAAGAGCGTAGATCAAGAAGTCTTCATAGAAAAAATGCTTGCCACTAGAAAAGCACAGAATGAAGCAAAATTTTGATATACTTTTCCAGTTTGCTCTTGTTCTTTGTTTAGAGTTAACCTAGAAAGTCTTAAGCAAGAAGGAAATAAAATGTAACTGGGCAAGAATGTCTTACTTCATTGAGAATCTCCTGGTGTACCAGCAATCATGATTTCCCAGAATAGCTGCTTTTGGAAATTTAAGATCAGCAATGCTCCTAACAAGGTCAACATTTTCATTGCCAAAGTCACCTGGCATGGAAGAAGAAAAGTTTCACATAAAACAAGTAATTCACAGAACTGAAGTATGAAAAGAATCAAGAAGTGAACCCCGAGGGAGAAAAAAAAAGGAAAAGGAAGGAAGCTCAGAACTAAATCACCCCATTCCTTTCAACAACTCCAAATGTAAAGTGTCCAGGAAGAGGAAAGCATGCCTGTAAAAAGTACCAAATCGGGCTGCATGCCCATGCATATTGTCAGCTAAAAACTCCTTCTAATGCAATTTCCCATTATGTAAAGAAATTAAATTGGACTGTAGCAGTGAGTAATAAACAAAATATTACAAATTTACAACAGACCAGCTTCTATGTACTATATTTCACTCAACAAGGACCATCGAGCATTTCAAATTTAAGAGAATCAAAGCTGGTACACCACTGCCTTGAAGAGAGCAGTAACAACTACATCTGGAATAATCCACGAGTAATTTAGCTGTAGGAACCATTCTCAGTGATTCCCTGAAGACGCATATACAATAAATAGTTCTCAACTTCCCATATGTATGCTGTCTTGCAGATAACTGCAACAATGCATAAAAGCCATGATCTGAACATCATTATGCCCCAAAGAACAAACCAATTCCACAATTCTCATCTATTCCAAAGCTTTCAAATGATTTAAATTGGATAGGGATTAAATCAAACAATGAGATTTTCAATTGGACAATCAAGCTTTATAATTCTTCCTAGTTTCTTCCACTCCTGGTCTATTCCAGATTCTTTGATTACTTCACTACCTGGTCTCTTCTAAGGCATTGTTTCTGATTTTTTAACCTGAAACATATAAGTGTGTTCTTTGTAACCAAGAAGACACTTGCTCGTTTGGATTCTCTGCCATATTCAAGTTTCCAAATTTAGCATGGAGTGGCTGCCCTATTAGTTACTTAGTCTCTTGAGCTTCAATAAAATTCATCTAAGCAATATCCTACATAGACACTTTATTGAGAAGAGAAGCACTCTCGATGCGTTCAAGTTAGGTCCTTTACCTCTCTTCTTGATCGTGACTTCAATTTTCCCATCCAGCAGAACTCATATATACAAATCAAGTAGATTGATCAATGAATTTTTCTTTGACTATCCTGAAGGGTGTAAATGTCTAGTTCTCATAATTCATGATTTTGATTGGACATTAGTACATTGCTGCAACTCTTCCATTTTGTTATCAACTATTCTCCAATAACTTCCTGAAGTTAAGGATAGTAATTAGTACCAACTCTCCACAGGTAGCTTCAACATCCCAGAGATTAAAGGCAATTGGCTTACCTGCCAAACTGCAGAAGCATTTCGAAAAGCTCTGAGAAGATAAGAGAACTCCTAGCATCAATACTACCACCACCCCAAGCATGAATGCACATCTTTGATAGGTCATACAGATTATTTAGACAGAAAGAAGGTTTGATTTTGTTTTAATATGCCTCTATTGTATCCATGACAACCCCTTGCCTGCAACTAGCCGATTATTTTCAAAACTTATAGTAAAGCATCTCTGTTAATCCCACAAACAAAGAATTACCTGTAAAAATTGAAGTGCTTTTCCATCTTCTTGCAGGTCCCAGTCGTCATGCTTCAACAACAAAAGAGGAAAAAATTATTTTTTCTAGGGGTACATATGATATAATACTTGTATTTTAATTTTTAAGCTGTCACTGGAGATAAGCATTGCACTCTGATAAATTGACAGATCAGTATGCAACAAGCCAACAGAGAAACTAAAAGTCTGTGACAGTCAGCTCAATACAATGACAGAAGGATGCAACAATTAAATATAAGTATACGGTCAAACAGGAATGCTGCATGAAGAATCAATTGGGAAAAGGGAAATGATAAAGACATATTATGAGTGGAAAATGTTCAGTCGACCTTCAATGATAACACAAACAGACATGTAGTAGTGGAACTGGACCACTTCAGGAAACAACAGAACTGCTCATCTCCCAGGGAGATTGAAAGAAAAAATATATTAAAATACCCACATAATGCAAACATGCACAAAAAGCGAGATTATCAACAACTATATTTGAGTAGAAAGATTTGCCAAGAAGTAATAACAAACTACGAGGTTGTCTGATCACTGGACAAATGCCCTGTTGCAAGAGCATCGTGTTCAGTCCGATCACTACTAAGATCAACAAAAAAGAAGAAAGAATTGTTTTCGGTTTAATCATTACTAAGATCAACAAAAAAAGAGCAAGAACTATCAAAAGATCAATATAAGCTAATTTATGTTCTCCTAGCTAATACCATCAGGCATAATCTAAGAAAATCAGGGCACTTCAAACCCAATAGTGTAGCTGTCAATCTACTAGGAAATAATGCAAGCGCAAATGAACACAAGATATTTGGACCAATGAATGGATTAGCATGATATTTCTATATATCATACTGATGATGCACATGCCCGACATACAACAAGTGGACATAACAGTTCTGCTTTTCAATGTTTTCATCCAGAAACTTGCACCCAAGATCAAACTAAATATCAAATAGAGTGAAGAGTTACTACTAAAAAAATCAACTATAACTTGAGGTAAGTCTCATTAAGAAAAGCTTAGAGAGCTGAATGATGCTTTCTTGCCAAAACTTCAAATATAATCAAGGATAGCCTTTTTCTGACCCATTGATTTATTTAAATCTCCACGTGGATGAAAACTAAATGAAGAAAAGATGTCGAAATATCTGTGTGATCCTTTTGAGCCGTGTAATGAACCTATTGACGTCACCAAATCAAGCACTTCCATTTTCTTCCAGTTTCAATAACCAAAAACCGTAACTCCATGAATCCAGTATAAATTAGAAAAACCTCCCTTTTGTGAAAGTTGATAAAAAAATCTTGGTCAAGGGGAACAAAATCACGGAACCCATTGAGTGACAATATCCCCATCGCTTTGTTATTCTGCAGCTCCCCAAAGAGTTTCAACAGAACCCAACACAGTGTTACAAGACATAGCGAAATTGTTAACCAGCATCCCGGGTTTCAGGATGCTGTTGTAGGTTCATTTCAAGTTCTGAACTAAAAGATCTTCGTGGATTGAGCTGGAATGAAATATGGATCACCGACAAAGTAGACTACTCCACAAGGTATCAGGGAGGACGACGGGCATCCCACTGCCACCTTAATAAATAACTAAAGATCCATTATCCAGCAATCAAGTAAAAAAAATGTAGTCTTCCCGACCATTTTTTCTTCTCTGTGGCTTTCGGTGGGAAGGGGTGGTGGGAAATGATAAGAATACTTCTATGCAAGAAATGCTGTTCAAGGACTCCGACTAATAATTTTTATTGAGAATTGAACAGTTGGTCATATCCGGAATTTTAGGCGGCATCTCCTAGATTCATATCTCCCAAGGAGAACTTTTGGCAAGTGTTGAAGATTATTCATAATGAATTTTATAAATTCTGCTTAGATGACTCCAGCTTCCATGCTGGAAATATCTGTTAGAAGACCTGTCGTTGTGTAAGGCTGGCTCAAAATATACCTTACAGAATTGATGATGTGGCAGATTATGGAAGGCTCCAGAACTATTAGGTTTTTCTTGGAATCTCATTGTAATATCTTGTATCAAATATATATTAAAGAATTTTATTCCATTCTTTATTTTTCAGCAGTGTATAAATATCCATTCACCAAATGAATGAGATGAGAGGCTCTGCTTTCACTCGCCTTCAGCTTCTGGTTTCATTAAACTCTGTCCACAGCAAGCGTCAACTGTCTGTTCCTCCTTTCACCGACCAACTAAGCTTTCCTCATTGCGACTGTATCTCTCATTCCAACCGTAAAACGTGTCAATCCCTTAATACGTAGAGAACAGTCGAACAGAGTTGAACAGATTCCAGTGAAGTACATCACACGCTGTTTCTGCGTCATCGAATTTTACATCGATTTCGTCCTCTGGGCAAATCAAAAGACAGCTCTCCGCTGATTGTTCGAAGAGAAGAGGGAAATTTAGGACTGCCCATGATCCCGTACTACGTTAAAGAGGCCAGTAGAGAAGCAACAGCCAACAAAAAGAAAGCAAGGGAAACAGAATATGGAAGGAAACACCACGACGCTATGTTGGTGGGGAGCGAGGCAAGAGGATTCAGGGTGCTACTCACGACATCTCCAACGACGGCAATTCTGATGGAGGAACGAGTCATTGTGAGAAGACGCCTCTTCAAGGGAGATGTGGAGGAGGAGGAGGAGGAGGAGGCGGAGGAGAGTGATGAACCGCAGGACACGGTCGCTCCGAAGCCGCTAGACGGCCTCATAAGCATCATCTCTCCCTCCCACAGGTCCCAACGACTGCTGGTCGCCGAGGCGTGGCCCCATTCGTGCAACCATGGCTTTCTAAGCGGCTCAGTGCAGACACAATTGAGGCCAACTTTTGCCTCACGCACCGAACTTGCTGGTTACCGAGGGAAGTGAAATAGTGAATCGTACCGGCCATCCGACTCGGAGCATCGAGTCAGGTCAGAGAGTGACTAGTGCAGCGACTCGACTCGGAAAGCTCCATCTTACATTCGGCTGGAACTCCAGTCGAGTTATACAGAACGAGCTCAAGGTCCACCTCCACTTGACTATATAGAGTCCTGCTTCAGCTCGACTCACTTACTCATTTAACTAGTTTGTGTTAGCCTGTTTAATTTTTTTAACTCGTTTAGTTTGTCAATTTGTTTAACTAGTTTGGTTGTACTAATTCAACTAGGATGAACAAGAACTGGTTTTTTGTAATCAAGCCAAACTGAGTTTAAATGAGTCGAGTTCTTACAACCCGAACTCAACTTGTTTAACATTTCAAGTATAAATTTAAACTCAAGCTCGACTCATTTATAAAAGAACAGATGTGGAGTTGAATTTTTTTAAGCGATTTCGAGTCAAGCCCAAGTTGTTTTGCAGCCCTAGGTCAAACCTTGCAAGATCAAGTGGAGTAGGGATGCGAATGGTTCAAACTCAGGTTGCATTCACCTTTTCTCATATTTGACTTCCTCACATTCGAAGTAGAATCAATCAGACTGATGATGCATCGTTGGTTTGATTCCCATGAGCACTACTTTAAAGCCATATATTGTGGGATCAGGACATTCTTTGAAAGGTACACCATATCCACCCAGATTATCGACGCATCCCAAGATCCCATGAGCAAGGAGAATGAGGGGAGGATGAGCCTTCAGGCAATTGTTAAGCTCCTACTCACACAGAAAGTCTAGATGTTGCATTTGGATTTGGATTTACAAAGAATGCTTGGGACCTGAAATGACTAGAAAAAAATAAAAATACCATCCCGTGTAATCTTGCAGCAGATCGCAATTTGACTTGAAAGGTCGTGAATACCTTGAGCTAAGACGCTGAATTAATCAGATACGTAAGGTGGTAGGGCTATTGTACAAAGCTGCCTTCTTAATACACAGTTGGGATCTCCAAAACTCCAGTATTATCCCTCTAAGAAACAGACAACAGGAAAAAAAAAATATATATATATATATATATATATTACTAGGAAAAGATCCGTGCAACATTACCCAAACAGAACTAACTTTTTGGTCTCATAGCGTGATGCAGAATTAAGTGGCAGCCTTGTAGACCCAAAATAGGCGCATCCTTGGCAATGGATGGCCACCAGATAACTGAACATGAATTTTAGTTTTACTGTTGCTTTTATTACACGTATCCTTGTTATGGGTGTTTGATTTGCAATCAGATCACCCATTGCTTTTGCTTAACAAGGTGACATGCCACCGGTCCACCATTTTACTTGTCAATGTCTAGAAAAGAGTCAAAGACCAAACGTGCAGTCCATGTTATTTCACATGCGAGACAAGGATTTGACCTCAACCCCACCTGCTGATCCGATGCACCAGCTCAGGTGAAAGTTCCAGAAATTCAAGAAGCTTGAGGGAAAGTGTACAGACGGTGGCTATCAACCAGGGGATAGAACTGAAAAGAAAAACCCCTTTTGTCCCGCGTTTGTCATTGCTGACACAGGTTAAGTTCCGTCCAAATCTTCCCCTACAATGAAGGCCTTCATATTCGGAAAGTGCAGCCCCACATCTTTCGAAGAAATTAACATGTTAACAGGCTGATTTCATTTTGATGAGACAACGATGGCAGTAAATGGTAGGCCCCATGACCAAAAGGGGAATCAGGGAATGCCCACTGTTTGTACATATACACCAAAAAATTATATGACCACAAAAATGTTGCTGCTACTCAGTTATCGAGAACAACAACATTGCTACCTGGCTGTGCAGCCTTCTCGTTCTGCACGGCGCGAGAATCTTTCCTGGTTGGTGAGCTCTTCACATCATCTATCTCCATAGGCGTATGTGAATGTTCCGGAGGAGGTGCCGGCTTGTCGGGTTGAGGAAGTTCTGTTGAGGGAGAAGCCCGTGCTTCTGTTGAGGGAGGGGTCTGTGCTGCTTCTGTTGAGCGACCTGCCTGTGCTGCTTCTGTGCTTTCTGCAGGTGGTGATGACAAGGTTGAAGTTGTTTGGGATGCTGAATTGTCAGACCGTTTTCTAGCCAAATCTGATGCATCAAACTTGGACTCTGGACATGATGCATCAGCAGCAACACCTGACGAAGCACTAGCGCTCCTAACACGCTGACTTTCCTCGGAACGGAATAATCCGTTGGACTCCATATTTGGTCCACCGTGTGAAGATGTTTGTTGCACAGATAGTATCCGAAACACTTCTTCACAAGTAGCATCCAGCTGGCGCATGTTTTTTCTTAACCTTGAAGCTGCAGACTTGTTTCCAATGTATGCTTGGACCGCATCATGTTCATTGTCATTTAGCAATTTACACATCTAAGAAGATAAGGTGGCATCAGTATCAAGTAAAGTTTGCTCCTTCTTAAGTGCATGTTGCCAAGACCTACCTCATTATAAAGACGAGGCAAAACAAAACGATTTGCTTCACTATTACAAGCTGCTCCAAGAATTTCTATAGCGCCTGCAGGACATAATGTAATAGGATAATTAGCAAACGTATGGAGGCAAGTTAATGACAGCTAACAAATCACCACATACACCAAAGTGGGAGATGAAATAACATCGGAACTGAAACAACTGAACTAGAAGATGAAATGAAAGCTTCTCAGACATTTTTATTGATGATTTATGAGATTTCCTTCCATTATTGCATAAAGAAGTTACACTGAGAATGAGCGGCAGAGATGCTGAGGTACTCACCAGCAGCATAAACCTTGATTGCAACCCCATCGCTTAGGAGCAGCTAAATTCAGCTTGGACAAGTTAGAGTGTCTGGTTGCGTATGTGCACATGTATGTACACCCCATTGGGGTATACATATTTTGTATCTACAATTTTGTCGTTACTTATCCATTGTCTTCTAAGATCATTGTAGTTGTATATTGTAATTTGTCTTTTATTATTGTTCATTTTGCTGTTTGCTCAGGATTCCTATATTTCTGTGGTCCTGCATTTATATAAAAAAACTCGTTTGTGGAACCCAAGGTGTCAGACGTCTGAGGGCCCTGGCTAGTAAGTGGCTTGTCATAGGTTCAAACTTCATTGTAACCTTCCATTGGAGCTGAGCCACACCATGCTCACCTGGTTGAAGGTTCTTGGGGTTCAAACGGCATTCACCTTTAAAGTTTTACACTTGGGGAGGTGAGCACATGCATCGGCAAGCTAGGTCTCCCCACCCCAACAGTGGTTTCTTTGTTAATTGATATATACACACACACACACACACACTCATCTGTTGCAAGAAAGCATAGTCTGCTTTAGGTACTGAAAGAAACTGTTACTAGAGGAGGCGGCTTCAGGTATCTTCCCCGACTTCAAAAGATTATATAAAGCTTCAGTTATAGCCATTCACTCCATTAGACCATCGATGCATCGCAAAGCTAAAAGTTGTTCTGCACTAAATGTATAAAAGCCACTGACGACAGAAGCAGGAGCCCTCCAAAAATAAACTTAACTATCAGAAGAGAAAATCATAGACCTTATACAGCCCAAAAAAGTCGAAAGCAGTGATAATCATCTCTAGAAAAATACAGTATAGAATAGTTCCAAAAGATGGTCTCATGGTCTTAGACTCTTAGTACATACATACTTACTAGGAAATTTTTGCACAATGACTTCTGTTAGAATCTGTCCGTTGAAAGAAGTTTAGTAGCCAAAACTGCCCTAAGTGGCCCACCTAGGCAGGCCCTAAGCATTTCACCTAGGAAATCAAAAAATGTTTTTGAATTTCTTTTTTCTCCCACTTCTTCTTTCACTTTTTCGTTCTTCTTCTTCGTCTTCCCCCTGGTCTTTTTCCTTGTAGGTGTCATGTATTCATCCTTGCCCTCTCTTGTTTTCACCTACTGTAAGAGAAGCAGCAACTTCAACAACTTTGAACAAGATCCCCTTTTGGTGACTATGTTATGATACAGGCGATAGCACCATACATGAAACTATGACCTGTCATGCTATACTTTAGAACTCATTTAACCTGTGTTACCTTTAGTAACACAAAACAGCAAAAGTAATTTGTTATTTGATGTATTGTTAGTCATTATTTATGTGTCTAGACAAACACAATGATGCAGATAAGTACCATGTTTCTGCACCTTGAGTTTTTTGAAACTGCCACATTGCACCTTCTGCAGATGCACCACATTCATGACAGGACATTACAACATAAACTGTCTAGGTGTGCTCTTTTCCTTGGACAATTAGATGTCAGCTAAAATTAAGTAGTGCACTTCATTCTGATGATTTGAGTGATATTTAAAATCTCATAAGTGCATTAAGTACATTAAGATCAATCTGTATGTTGAACAGAAACATGTCAACATTTTATAAAGTTTTCAACAGAATATTGAACTTTTCAAATTTTCCACTCTAGACTGGTGAGTGGTTGTCAGCCCTGTTGAAGCATCTGAAATCTGAGGGATGGATGTATAATATATTACACCAAATACGCTTTTGTACCTAATAGCTATACACTGTAAGAAAAATAAAGCCAATGATTATTATCTTAGCAGCAACCTTTCACCCTTACAAGGGTTCTCTCATTTTCAAACAAATGATATTCTGCACAAGGACTGGAAGAATATTTCCGTCCAGCTTGCAGTGAGGATCAAAACTAGTTCCAAATGTCCTTTACCCCTAAGAATAGAGTCAAACAATGCACATTTTTAACTCCCTGTAACTTTGTGCAGCAAACACACGTTTTCAATGCTCACGATTAGTACCTTGTTCTCTATTGAGTTAATAAACTTATTGGCATTCACCATATAAGAAATTTTCTTTAGAGAGAATGTTAAAATGGTTCTTAGTTCTTCCCATGGTACACGTAATTTGTCTGGCGCATGCAAGAAGTAGAAAACAAATAATCATTTTACATCAACAAGTCCAACAGATCCAAAATCAAACTTACCAATCGGCTCCAATACTGGTAAAGAACTGTACACAGGTAGATCACCATCAAAAGAATTTGGACTGGGAGTATCTGCCGTCAATGGAGCCTCAACGGTGACTTTGGGGTCAAGTTCAATTTCTTCGTTGGCAGATCCACATGTCCTACCATCCTAAATTTCAGATAAGTTGAAAGAAGTTGTTGAGTAACCATAGTAAGCTTAGGTGTCACAACAATAAAATTTAGAGATGACAAAAAAATCTAAGCCAAAGGCAATAGAAGAAGCAAAAGCTATTGTCAATCTTTTTTCAGGCGAAAAGGCATATGTCAAGATCAAATCTTATGTACAGACTAACATATATAGATGTCCATAAATAGGTTAAGTACACTGAGCAGCAAACTACATAAAGTTAAGTTCATGACATCTATTAGCTATGTATTTAGAGAATATCGGACAATAACTGGTCTTATAAATGTGCAAGTACGGCATTTATAGCATATTTGTCTCCACATATTTTGTTATGCTGTACTCAGTATCTATTAGTTATATTCTCTCCAATAAGATAGAAACTACATAACAAGGAAACAACTGCCATAACAAGAAAATGGTAATAGCTAAAAATGAAAGATTGGACAGAATATATGTAATCACTCTATGGCTAAAATCTTGGCTTAGAGAGAGAAAACATTGATATTAAATATTACCACACATTATACAGTTTCACAGTTCACAAAGGAACAACTTGGGAAAGTGGTAACAACCAAAACTAAGGAATGGAGAAGAACCACTCTGTGGCTAAAAACTTAGTTCAGACAGTGTGTAAACCGTCCTATAGAACATCATACACATTGCACCTTAATATGAGATGTTACCATACACACTACGATTTCAGAGACAGACAGAGAGAGAAGAGGGAAAAAATATCAGTTCAGTTAATAAACACATTTTCATGCATTTTCTACAATTCCATGAAAAGTGTGTCCATTACATATTGCTTCAGTGTGGGGTTCATGAAATTTGAAAAAACATCATTTCCATCTTGGCAATTTGTTGAAGTGAAGGTATGGAATCTAATAAAGGCTTTAATGAACAAACAATTACATATCATAGTAATTGATGCGAAGAAGATTATATGAATTTCATAAACATAAAAGTGGATGTTCAAGAAAGACAATGGTTCCAGATCAATTGAATTTCCAGCTTTTTTATAGTTTAGGTTTATGGAAAAGTGGATTACAAAGAACCCGTGAATAATCAAACACATAAACATGGAAACAACAGAAAGCAAAAAACAAATCACAATAGAGGATCTAATGCATAACTTACAAAGAGCGTCTTCTGGTATTCTAAGCTAAGGGCTTTCTCCAAGAGAATAACCCTCTTTTTGACAAACTCAACTAGTCTGCGTTGCACTTCCCTAAAATGAATAATCTGGCTTTCTGACAACACATAGCTCTCTTGCTGCAATTGATTCCCTTTCGTATTTTCTTGGATATCCTCCATAGCTGATTCAGAAACAACCCCAGGACCATTGGCTTTATTAACACCAGAATTAGGAAAATGTGCACCTTCTTGACCTAGGACATTGCCCATAGTCGAACTGTTCAAGTAGGGAAGGTTTTGTTCTTGGCAGACAATTTCTTGGATTCCAAGCTCCCTATCCTCTATAATAGCTTGCCATCTCCCATAGCCATGCCTGGGGACACAAGTGCCAAAAGCATCATCATGGAAATGTAAACAACAAAACAGAGACAGAAGCCATTAGCTGGCCAGCAAATGCAAGAAACATGACTCTTGGCATGAGAGTAAGACATTAGAAGCAGTAGAAAAAAGATTAAATCAAGAATTCCCAGTAAAGAAATTCGATGATGGTAAATAAGACAAGTTTAGCAACGGTGGATAAACAATACATACTTCATTACAGCACGCAGTACGCACAAATCATGCTCCTCCTTCCAGACTCTACCGTTCATCAATCCGGGAAACCGTGACAAGACGTCTTCAGAAAAAAGTGGAGCTCCAGGCTTCTCAGACAACAGTTTCACCTGAACAAAAGACACAAAAATGATAGTGACATAGCTTCCACATCACATCGATGCAACTCCAGGAACTTGGGTATTCCCATTCTGGAGATGTTTAAAAGATATATTTTCATTCTGGAGAAGTTTAAAATAAAGCTGTACATAAAGGGAGACAACAAATGGAGTACGAATGCAACAAACAGGAGTTTCATTTCACACAACCTAGCCAGCTATATCAGTTACCACATGGCAGCGACCATCATTTTAACCTGTATTAATTAGTGCAGTTAGGATGCCCAATTGTCATAAGGGCCCGGCCAGCCCCATTGGGTAATTGTGGGGCCCATTACCCAGCCCACTACTAATAGGGCCTAGCCAGGCCCGGTGCTTATTGGGTACCAGGCCAAACTCGCTGCCCAATACACAGCCCAATAATTTTTTTATTAATTAGTTTTACATGCTTAGAAAAAAGATCAGAGCCCTTTTTATAATAATTTTCCATGGGGCCTTCTTGAGTGCTGATTAGAAAAAAGATCAGAACCCTTTTTATAATAATTTTCCATGGGGCCTTCTTGAGTGCTGATCAATACTGGACTAAATGTTCTCCATGAAAGCCTTAACATTGAAGAATGTGCTCAAATTTAAAGTGTTGCATTGAAGCTTTTTGAAAAAAGTGTAAAAGAAAACAAGAAGAAAAGCTCTCCCCCTCACGTTTTTTAGTTCTATCCTGAAAAACTTGAAGAGTGGAAGCTCCTTTAGTCAGTTAGTGTATTAAGCAACTGGTGCTGTGGTACATATTGAAGATTGAACAACACAAAAAAAATGTTCTAAAAAAAAGGAAATAATGTTGTGATATATCTTGGCTCATTGGGCTGATTTCTGTGCCCGGGCCCAGCCCGATGCACAGCCTTAAGTGCAATCAACCATAAGAAAAAGGCCACAAGGCCATGGTTTCTTGAATGAGCAAGGCCCCAAGCTTGACCTTAACCAAAAAGAAACATTCTTCAAAAGGATAAACGATTTGGAACCATTAACAGATCAATGGAATCAAGTTAAAAGCAGAGTAGGTCCAGGTTGAATAAGTTGATGAACACATGAACCAAATAAAGAATTAAATGTACAAAATTTCCTGCCACTAGCAATTTGCTTTGGAACATGAAATATAAGAAAATAAAAACCCCACTATTCTTATCCACAAAAGCTATAACTCACTCCCACTTCCCCCTTTTTTAGATGATAACATTTCCTGTATAGTCCACACCAGTGTTGTACGTACGATACGTATCGTTTACAAAATACGATACGATACACCCCTGCATTGTAAATAGGGGGTGTATCGTGCTTGTATCGCACATATCGTACGATACAGGCTGATTTCAAAAAATGGGGCCCGAACCCCCCTTTTTCGAGTTTTCTTTATAAAAAACTGCCCCTTCTTCATTTCTAACCTAGAGATTGTGCCGTCGATTTCCACCGTGAAATCATCGATTTAGGAAGAACCAACTAGAATATTTGATGATGATCATCATCAATGCTTCAACCTTGAAGCTGAAGCAACAGAATTTGCTGATGAAGGAGAGCCTGTTGGATATGTTGGTGAGGATCTTCAAATTCATGAAGATGAAGATGAAGATGAAGATGAGGATGAGAATGAATATGATGAAGATTATGAATGAGAGTCGAGAGTGCTTTCATTTTATATGTATTGACATTGAGCATTTTCACAATTTCATTATCATCTTGTGATGTAATACATAACAATTAAAACTTGTTTTTTGATGTAGTATCTCATAGACTTATGGACCTTATGACTTATGAATATGGTTATGAAATTATGATATATGTTATGTAATTGTTGACTTGTGCTTTCTAGATTGATATTGTTATGAATTTTGATGTTTACGAATGATGAACTGTAAGTTTATCATTCTGTAAAACATGTTTTTTATGACGAACATATTATTCTTGATTTTTTACTGATCTTTTATGAATTTTTCAATTTTTTTTCTATTTCCTTATTTAATTTTACAAAAAAACAAAATGGTTATGATTACGATATTTTACGATACGGCGTATCTTAAAGCCAGACCCATACGGCTTAAGATACGCTTTTTACAAAATTGGTCCACACAATAGTTTTACTAAAAGTGATGTTCAAAATCATAAAAAAGAATAGTTTTACTACAGGTGATGTTCAAGGTCATAAAAATCTATTCCCAGACAGGATGCATCTTTACAAACATTACCAATAGCGACTAGTAGGACAAAGGATGACATTCTGATTGCTACTTAATCAATTAAAACATTCAACATCACTATCATACATGGCCTAGCCTTTAGGAGCTCTATCTTACTTGGTCATCTAAATGGTCAGGGCAATGAAGAATCAGGAAGTTGGCAACACTAGGCAAATTCACCAAGTCAGTTGAATTGTATCATGACTCAGTTCAGCCATTCCTGTATCTGATGCATGTGTATATATCACCTGAACATACTATATGAACTAGTAAAAAAAATTGTATTTCTATGTCTACCCAATGTAATGCATGCAGCCATGCACATCTGTGAGATTTTTTCGCTATATAGTATATAGTATATACGATGATATGTTACATGTACTGTAACATAATTGGGAAATATATGCTCCAGCTTGAGGGGGAGTGTTGGAAAATAATCTTGTGTTAGGGGTTTTTAAGTCATTTTTGTTTAAAGTCGTATGGGTTATTTATTCTTACTAGTCTTTCTTTGTCATTTTTATTTTCTTGTGGACTTTTTATATAATTGAGGCTGCTGCCCCTTTCTTACCCTAATCATATATTATGTATGATCTATGTAACATGGGTACCCTACCGGTACCGGTACCGGTACTCGTCTGGGTACGGCCCCGGTACGCGTTGACCGTACCGGGTACGGTCAACCCGTACCGGCCCGTACCCGTCCATTTTTGGACACGGTCAAAGTTGACCGGGTCCATTTTTGTCCCTTTTTGTTTTTAACTATTAATTCATTTTAACGTTAAAAGCTATTTTGACGTAAAAAAAAAGGTAAAAAAAAACCCTCGACGCTCGACTGTTTCAGTGTTTTGCTGTTTTCGTCTCTCTCCGGCGTAAGGCAGCGGCGACGACAACAGTGACGGCAGCGGCTCGCCCTTTCTCTACGGTTTCTTTCAAATCTCTCTCTGTATCGCCTGAATGTTTCTCTGTTCGCCTGAATGTTGCATTTGCCGAAAGCATGCATTTGGCTATCAACCTCCCTTGTATTTGACGAAATCTCTCTCTCTGTCGCCTGAATGTTTCTCTGTTCTCCCTAGTATTTTTCCCTTGGTGGCTGTTGTTTAATCCCTTGTATCGAGCGGTCGTCCCCTGAACCTACAACCACGAACGACGCCGTCAGGCGTCAATTTATGCCTGCCACGACACCGTCGACAGAGTCGCCGACGGTGACTCTCTCTCTCTCTCTCTCTGTCTCTCTCTCTCTGGTAGGTCGAGGGTTAAACCCTCGCCGGCTTGAAGCAACGGTGAGGCCGTGAGGGGAAGCAGCCACCGAGGGTTGTCTGAAACCCTCAACTCCGGCAGGGTATTGTTGAATATGAGCAGTACATATGTATTGTATATTTGTATTGTATTTGTAATTTTCTATATGATTTTGCACTACATGATCCTACGGTATTTGTTATCTTATCCGTTGCAGCTGCAGCTCATTTGCTACTTGCTAGGTTTTGTTCAGACGTCAGACATAAGTTGTAACTTGTAAACTTGTAATGGCTGACAAAGGAAAAGAAGTATTGCCTCCTACAGGAAGTGAGAATGTAGAAAGCAGCAGTAGTAGTGTTCATAACACTGCATTAGAGAAAGATAATCCACAACAGCCTCTTTGGCGCTATGTGAAGAAAATAGGAAAAGGGCCAGGTGGTGGTGGGAATGTAATGTTTGCTTGCAACTTTTGTGAATTGATGTTCACGGGCTCTTATACACGTTGCAAGGCACATTTGTTGCATATCGGAGGCATTGGAATTAGACCATGCCCAAAACTTACCAATGAGGATATTAAGATATTAAAAAAAGAACAGGATGCAGCTGAAAAGAAATCTTCATCCAAGTCAAGTGTGTCGGTTCCTCTTTTTGCTAGTGAACAACAAGAAGATGCTTCAAAGAAAAGAAAAAGTACATTAACACATGCATTCAATAATATGGGAAGGGCAGAGATGGATAGAAGGATTGGAAGGTTCTTTTTTGCAAGTTCACTTCCTTTCAATGTAGCCAGAAGTCCTTATTGGAAGGATGTTGTTACAGGTTTGGCGAATTGTAGTTTGAGTGGTTATGTACCTCCTAGTTCAGAGAAGTTGAGAACTGTAATTCTTGCAGAAGAAAAGGCAAACATTGAAAAATTATTAGAGAAGAAGAAATTTTCATGGACACAGTATGGAGTATCCATTGTTTCTGACGGGTGGACTGATATACAAAGGCGGCCACTGATAAATTTTATTGCTTATTCGCTTGATGGACCAATCTTCTTGAAATGTATTGATGCATCTGGGGAGTATAAAAATGCTGAGTATTTAAAAAGGCTATTTGTAGAAGTCATCAAAGAAGTGGGTGAAGAGAATGTTGTGCAAATTGTAACTGATAATGCTCCAGTTTGCCAACGAGCAGGGATGAATTTGGCAAGTGATCCAAAATACAGTCACATATTCTGGACTTCTTGTGTGGCACACAGTATAAATCTAGCACTTAAAAGTATTTGCAACCCATCAAAAGATGACTCAAATGCCGGTTTATTGTGTTCATGGATTGAGGAGCTTGAGCATGATGTCAGAAACATCAGAAATTTTGTTGTAAACCACAACAATGCTCTTGCTATATTTAATAGGCATTCTGATTTCAAGTTGTTGAAGGTAGCAGAGACTCGTTTTGCATCCATTATTGTAATGATAAAAAGAATAGAGGAGGTGAAACATGCATTGACACTTATGGTGACTGACAATGATTGGGACTTTTATCGGAGTGATGACATTGTGAAGGCATCAGAAATTAAAAAAAATATTTTAGATGATGAATGGTGGGATAAAGTTACATATTTTCTGCAGTTTACAGAGCCTATTTGGCAGATGTTGAGAGAAGTTGATAAAGAAGGGCTCATGCTTCATAAAGTTTACGATATGTGAGATAACATGATTGTAAAAATTCAAAACATCATTTTTAGACATGAGAAGAAGAATGTTGCACTTGATGATTCTGAGTTTTTCGATCATGTGCATAGAATTTTAGTAAGAAGATGGAACAAAAGCAATAATCCTTTACATTGTATGGCACACTCCTTAAATCCCAAATATTATGGACAAACATGGTTGGTAGGAGGTACTGGTCGTGTTCCTCCTAATCGAGATTCAGAAATATCAAAAAATAGGGAGATGTGTTTGGGAAGACTATTTGATTCAAATATGTTGAAGATAATACATAAGGAGTTTGCAACCTTCTCTAGTGGAAGAGCTGATTCAATACAAGCTAAAATGGCAAGAGATGAAGAAGATCCTGTTAATTGGTGGTTGTGTTTTGGAGCATCGACACCAAATCTCCAACAACTTGCATTGAAGTTATTATCTCAACCTGCAACCTCTTTATGTTGTGAAAGAAATTGGAGCACTTATTCTCAAATTCACAACATCAAGAGAAATAAGCTAACTAGTAAGCGAGCAGAAGATTTAGTTTATGTCCACTCCAACCTACGCTTACTTTCACGTACTTCAAATGATTACAGGTATCTTTCTTTTTGTATCTTTGATATGTATACATATTACATAATTAGTTAATTACATTTACATATTATGTTGGTTGTTTATAGTTTTGAATTTTTGATTTTGTTGCAACTTGCAGTTCAGGATCGTCCAAGTATTGAGATGTTAATCCAGAGGACATTGATGTACAACTTGAAGGAGAACATGATTTGTATGCTGTTAACATGGACTTTACAGAACCTGTTGCTCCTTCTAATCTTCATGATGCGACTGAGGAGAATCAAGAAAGTTGACGTACGTGACATGTTTGTTTTCGACTATGATTTATTATTTATGTGTTTTGGACAATGATTTATGTGTTTTGGACCATGATTTATGTTTGTGTGTTACTCTGTTTGCGTTTTTTTGATATATATGTGTGAAATGTGAATATGTTATTCTGTTTGAAATTTATATATATATATATATATATATATATATATATATATATATATATATATATATATATATATATATGTCCGTGTGTACGGCCGTACCCCCGTACCCACGTTTTTTGAAAATGGTTCGTACCCGCACCCGCACCCGTACCTATGTGACATAGGTATGATTAAGGGATAATGAAATTAATCTTTTCTCTCTCCAAACTCACGTTGGTTCAACAATAATCATAGAGATATCTTATGTTCATTCTCTTTGGCTTCAAGGGAAGCAATTTCTCATGCTTTGCTGTCACACAAAATTCACTGACTGACTTTCCATGTGTCGCTGTACAAACCATGATCAGAAACCAAAAGGAACTCCATGGAAATATTCTGCAACTACAGATGGCGAGGGAGAACTTATACATAAGATTATGGACGGCTGAAAGAATATGCAAATTATCCTCATGCACAAAGAACCAGATAGAAGCACAAATTCCAGCTACAAAAACATGTAATGATAACGCTCTCAAGGTAAAATACCATTTTGCAGAAAAATTGTTCAAACTTTTTGACCCCCGAAAGAACTATATGATACTACAAGCTCCCATCATTGTCTTGCGGCAGACATTCTTAAAAATGATTCGTCTGAGAGGAAAACGAAGTCGAACAAAGGAAACACATTTAGGCTGCTTTGAAACTATATGTCGAGATGTGCACCGTGATTTCCATTCCTAATATCATGTGACCATGATGTTTTACTAACATGGTTTCCACAAAAGCCGACCTGAGGTGTGCATCCAAAACATGGATCTAAGGACCTTTATGAAATTGGTTTCAAAAAGTTAGTTTTCTGTTTCAGTAAGCAAACCACATAACTGTGCTCCCAAAGCCGTTTCCTCAAAATTCCAATCACCTTCTTCATAAATGAAAAAGGAATGAAAAACATCCACAAGTCTAACACTTTTTCAGCTATTTTATACCAGAAAATAATGTTCAGAAATGAAACTCCACCATGATAAGTTTGCAACATACCTTGTCTCTGATTAACTGTAAAATGGCAACTCTAACAAGCACATCCGATATTCTTAATCCTTCTTTTGGAACACCATCTGACAACCATCAATAAGAAATCGTTAGGGTGATAAAAATGTCATACCATTGCAAATAAGAGGAATGAAGTCAATTTCACCTGAAAAATATGGCGAATCCGTTATCTCTTCAGAAATGTGTGTAAGAAAGAGTTTGCCATATCTACCAAGAGAAAACATAAATTGAATGACATTTTTGCAAGGATTGTTGAAAAGCGGTTAAGAAAAGCATCACGTTAACCATACAACAATGAATATAACCATAAATAATCATGAAGCCTTTCTTATTTCCTCTACATGGACATAAAGTGCTAAGCAATAAGAGAAGTCTGATAGATAGCCCTCCTACTTAAGCAACAAAAACAACCTACTTGAACTAGGACAAGACAGATAACGTTTTCCAAGACTAGGATAGAATCCTAAAAGCAGCCCAATAGTCAAGCCTTTGAGGTCAATTGAGTAGGCCAGAAATGCAACTATTCCGACCCATATCCACACCAATGACTGTGCACCAGTGGAAGCACCCAGGTTATGTAGGTTTTTCAGTAAATTTTGTCAAGAACAAGAAATGGTGCGTACAATAAAGCAACAAAATTATTAAGATTATTAGATAATTTCCCAACCTTAAGTATTTCCTTTCAATGTTTATAAAGGGATATTTTTCAAGTAAAATGAGGAACAGCCACAGGCTCAGGGTTTCCATCCTTAAGACAGTTTCTATATGGTTTCTGGTTCCAACAAGAAAGAAACTGGCAAGCCGGCCATCAACAGCCGATGCCCAGAAGGAAAGCAGATGTAGTCCACAGATGGAGCGAGAAGGATCAATATTGCAACTGCATATGAGCTTGAAAAGCCGAGTCAGAAGATATAAGTACATTAATTGTCAACCACTTCACATTATTGTTTTCTTTTTTGAGCATGATTAAATCCTATGTTTCTTCAAGAGTTGTTCATTGAAGCATGCATATGTCAACGAATTAAATATTTTTCTAGGTGTGACCTCATTTTTAAGGTCCAGTCATGCAATCAATGCTTGTGAAATACTGAGGTCATGATAGAAACCCAAGAATTTACCAGAATACTTCTGCTTGATTTAGAGAAGTATCGACTAGTCTATCAACTGGCTATATGAGCATTGTGCAAGAGTAAAATGTCAGAATCAAGAAGTGATTATTGGAAGCTCAAAACCTCCAGTTATGTTGCTCACATGCTTGGCACGACAATTGAACTAAGATGTTGTCGACATTGAAGGAAGATAGACAAGGATGTCTAGATTACAAGAAAAACACCTTTCGACATGGTCATAAGTTTTCTTAGCATCTCCCTTAGGAGGCTGCTAGGATTGATGCCAACACAAGAAACAGTATCATCACCTATAATGCAGGAATCAATCCTTTCCTATAGGTTATTAGACTAAGACCACAAGCCTTGGAAAGACGCAAGATTAAGGGACTGATTTACTGAACTCAGGTATACCCTCTCTATCACGGTATCACCTATATCAAACACTGAATCCTGTTAGACCTTTTTTTCTGCTGAAAAAGCTCGTGCGGGACAGGGACTACTTTGAGTTATCAGTCTGGTCTTGTTCCGCTTGGATGCTGTTTTTTTTTTTTTTTTTGCTGATGGCAGCATGGACCTACTTCTACGGTAAAGACAAAAATTACATCTGAGTCCTCAAAAAATATAAAAGATAACAAATAAGACATGAAATTTCTTAAAATCCCATAAAACTACCTAACCCATCAAGTCATCAACTAAGATTCTAACAGTCTCCCTCAAGCTGGAGCATAGATGTCAATCATGCTTAGCTTGTCACAACCTCTGGTAAACTCGCCAATAGGTAGTGTCTTAGTGAGTAGGTCTACTGCCTAGTTTTATGATGAAACATGCACTGTAGATACAATTCTTTCCTGCACCAAATCCCTAATGAAGTGACAATCAACCTCGATATGCTTTGTCCTCTAGTGGAATACAAGATTGTTAGCTACGTATATGGCAGCCTTGTTATCAAAACACATCTTCACTGAACGTGTGACAGAGATCCCCAAACTTGTAAGCATAGACCGAACCCAAGTCATTTCTGCAGCAGTTTGGGCCATAGCCCTATATTTAGATTCAGCAATAGACCTAGCCACCACATTCTGCTCTTTACTTCTCCAAGATATAAGATTACCTCCCACAAAGATGCAGAATCTTGTAATAGACTTTCTATCTTCTACTCATCCGGCATAGTCAGCATCACTAAAAGCTTCAACTTCAGAAGTTGAACCCCTTTTAAACCACAACCCTTTCCCTGGAGATGACTTTAAATAACTGAGAACTGGCTGCTTGCCTGCTTCCCAATGTACCTTCCTCGATTTCTCCATAAATCTTCTCAAACGTCCCACTACAAAACCTATGTCTGGACGAGTGATGGTTACATTAACACAATCACAGAAAACGTGTTTTTTTCAAAAAATCGCAAAAAAAAAAACACTAAATTAAATGGCCGTTTAAAACTTAAAAAAAACATTTTTTGAAAAAAAATGTTAAAAACGAAAACACATTTTTTCACTTTTTTCAGTTTTTTTAATGCCAAACATTTTTTTTCATTTTCTATTTTTTATTTGTTGCAAATCTACTTGTGATGTTTGTATTATTAGTTTCTCATTTATTTTATTTTTTTCTCATTTTTTAGTTTTGTAAAATTTTTAAAAAATTACTATATTTTTCCCATTTTTTTCAAGCTCGACGTATTATACCCGAGAAAAACTTTGCCGTTAAAACTCCAAGACATTATTTGTGATTAACATATAACAGTTTCCCAATGATTGATCTATATGATCATGAGTCTACAACTTCAGATTGATCATCATGTAGGTGTAGACGAGGATTCATAGGCAGATTAGCAACTTTTGCTCCAAGCCCGGTCTCTTGTAATAAGTCCAGCACATACTTTCTTTGACATAAAATTATTCCTTTATTATTTCTGGCAACCTCAATGCCTAGGAAGTATCTCAACTGACCAAGATCTTTTGCTATAAAGTATTGTTAAAAAAACTAATTTGTAGCAGAAATATGTTGATCATTATCTCCTATAAGAACAATATCATCCACATACACAACTAGAACAACCATACCTGAAAACCCTTTTTTGATAAAAAAGGAAATGATCCAATGGAGATCTTTGAAATCCACACGTCGAGAGAACCTCGAACAGTTTATGAAACCAAGCATGAGGGCTCTGTTTCAGTCCATATATAGCCTTTTTAAGGTGGCACACCTTCGAACACTCCCCCTGACTTTCAAAGCCAGGTGGTTGTTGCATATACACTGTCTCAGATAGATCTCTATAAAGAAATGCATTTTTTACATCGGGTTGATACATAGGCCATTCGCGTTGTACGACAACATAGATGATAAGCCTGATGGTCCCAAGTCTGGCCATGGGAGAAAATGTCTCAAAGAAGTCAACTTCATATGTTTGAGTAAACCCTTTCACAACTAAGTGTGCCTTATACCGCTCAACAATCCTGTCTGAATAACACTTGATAGTGAATACCCACTTGGTCCCAACGACATCACAATTAGGTGGTGAAGCCACCAACTCCCATGTGACTTTGGACATCAATGCATCCATTTCTTCTTCCATTGCTTGTTTCCACTTTGGGTCCATAAGTGCCTGTTGATAACTTGGAGGAATAGAATGACCAACCATAGCATGAATGAATTGATCGAGGCTAAAAATCACAGTCAGTACACACAACATGTGAGATAGGATGTTGTGTACACTACCATTTTCCTTTGCGAAGAGCTATGGGAAGTTCATCAGCCCCATCAGAGCCATGAGTGTCATAATCCAGGTTTTCATGGGAGCTTACCTCCTCCTGAGGAGACATTGGTGGAGTAGCAGTGGGAGTCTTATGTCAACGGATATAAATATGCGGAGGATCCTTAAAGTGACTATTGGAAGGAGAAACAGACTCAAAGTGAGAAGGAACCGACTCCAATGGGAAGGGACGAATAGGAAGAGGAATAGAGGGTGACACCTTCTCAGGAGGACGAGTGGAGATGTAGTAAGGTTGAGATTCAAAGAATGTAACATCCGCACTTATTAATTCCTTATGAGTTAAGGGATCAAGACACTTGTAGCCTTTTTCATGGGAATGATAGCTAATGAAAACACATTTGATGGACTAAGCAGCAAGTTTATCCTTGTTCGGGCCAAGAACATGAACAAAACAGGTACAACCAAATACCTTTGGAGGAATCTGAAATGGAGGTCGATTTGGAAACATTCGTTGAATGGGGATTTCATTTTGAATAGTTGAGGATGGTAAATGATTGATCAAGTAACAAGCAGTAGGTATGGCATCTCCCCAAAAGCCTGCAGGGAGATGAATCTGCAACATAAGGGTACGAGCCATGTCTAGAAGTTGGCGATGTTTTCTCTCAGCAACCTCATTTTGTTGAAACATGTGGAGACATGTAACTGATGTTGAATACCATGATTGTTGTAAAACTGTAATCAATTGGAGGCTTTGAATTCTAAAGCATTATCAGGTCAAATGCATTTGCATTTGACAGTAGAAGAAAATTGAGTCTTTATTTCCAGAATGAAATTTTTTAGAACACATGACATCAGACCTCTCGTTCAACAAAAACACCCAACTGACTCTAGAATAATCATCAATAATGACCAGATAGTAACGATACTTAGACCTACTAGCAACCCGACTGAAACCCCACACATCAACATGAAGAAGATCAAAAAACTCTGACTAGATGGACTTAAACTGGAAGGAAAATTGTTTCGAGTGTGTTCGCCAAACTAGCAAGCTTCACACTCGAAGTACTTTGGACACAAATATTAGGAAGAATATTATGCAGCTTCAATGGAGAAGGATGACCCAACCATAGGTGCCACTGATACGAAGTGGGTTTTTGATACATAGAAATAGATGCAGAATCTACAAGTGTCAACAAGAGATAGACTCCCCTTTGCTCATGTCCTCCACCAATCATGTTCCTAGTTTGTAAGTCCTAAAATACAAAATAATTAAGGCTAAACATGACTTTACATTGCAAACAAGAAGTTAACTGCTACACTGACAACAGGTTTGTAGGAAACTTTGGAGTATATAAAACATGTGATAAACTCAGGGAATGAGATATTTTAACATCACCACTCCCTAGAATGGGAGAGAATCTGCCATCGGCTAATTTGACAAATTGTGGCTACTTGGTCAAATAAGAGAATAAGTATGGCCGACTACAAAAAATGCCTCGAGGCACCTGAATCAATCATCCAAATTGTATCTGAGTCATGTGAAACTGTGGAAAGAGCATAACCAACCAACTACTCCAGACGAGGCAGAGAATGATGAAGAAGATAAAACAGCTCTCTGGAATAATATATGCTCATACTCTGCCTTGTTCAAGCTAAGAGAAAGACTTCGATGCGTTGGATTCTCTCCAATGGTTGTTGCTTGAGCCATTCTTGTAGGCGCTGATGATAAAGTACCTCTGCCTATGGGAGTCTTAGACCCTTTTCTATGTGAGCCTCCAGATGGTCTACCATAGATATCTCAGCACCTATTAGCAAGATGACTCATTTCCCCACAATGGGTACATCGAAATCGGCCATGTCCTCCAATCCCCCGACCTATACCTCTTCCTCTAGAGACAGAGGAGGAGCTTGACCCACGTCGATTGGAAGCCGCCATTGCTGATGTGGGTGTGTCACTGACAGGCTGAGATAGAGTGACAGCCAGACGACTTAGCCTATTATATGCCTCTGCCAAACTAGGTATATCACTCCCAGTAAGCATTTGACCTTAGCCTTAGCCACTGAATATTATGGAGAGAGACCTGCCAAAAACTTGGAAACCATACTTTGCTCATAATGAGTCTTATAGCACGATTTACATGGAGGCCGAAGGGATTTGAGTCGCTCAAAAGTGGCCTTGACAGCTGCAAAATATTGGGGTAAACTCATATCACCCTGTTAAAGTTTGTATAATTCTTCCTCCACCTGGAATACCTTACTCATATTCTTATCATGTGAATAGGTCTGACATAAAAAGTCCCACATCTCCTTAGCAGTGATGTAATATGTAATGGTAGGAGAAATAGAAGAGTCCACACTATTCATTATCCATAAGACATAACCATGTCGTTATCCCCTTCCCAAGAAGCATACTTTCCAGTCTTGATTACAGGTTCATCTTCCTCATGTAAATATTTTTTTCGATGTCTAGTGACCGACATCATGAATGACCTCAACCAGATTTCATAGTTAAGGCCATCCAACTTAACTGTAGAACCATAATAGAATGGATTACCCCCAATTTTAAACCCATGAGAAGAATCAGGTTTGGGATTTTCAGCCATCGTAAATCTGTCCACAAGAATTCAGCCAAAAGAGAATATATATATATATATATATATATATATATATATATATATATATATATATATATATATAAATGAACCATCGACTATCACCACACGGAAAAAAAAAATCTGTAGACTGCCAACACACAACAGATTGCAGAATAATGGATGGGAAAATTCCGCAGGACAGACTAAACTTATGTTGAATCACAAACCAAGTACTCTTCAACCAAGCAGCCACCATAAATTGACAAGAAAACTGATGGACGTCAAATACTAGGATGCCAATGAGCTGAAAACTGATATACAATTTTGCAATGTTGCAACAGACTTAAGTAATCAACACCAACTAGCATGCAGGTATAAGGAATTTTGGTCCAGCAGCAGGATACTTAAAAAAGATCATACCAGATCTGGTCGACAGCATCATTAACATACCAGACCAATATATCTTTGCTTCTCTAGCAAGCTTGTAAAGTGTAAACTACAACCTCAACACAAACGTAGACCAGCACAAATGTAGACCAGCAACGTAAACCATACTGCTCAAATGATGTATTTAGACATCCATCCACCTTGAAGACTACTTAACTACGCTGCAACCATGTCAACTTCAACAAGGCATCGATCTAGGGTTTTGATTTTTTTAAAAAAAACCCTAGATCGATCCCAACAAACATGACCCAACTGTTTTACCCGAAACAATAAGCCGAGTAGAAGAATGGGAAGATGATGGGTATAAAAAGGAGTGGAGATGACGATAAAGAGGACCAGATGTCAGTCCCAAGAAGGAACACATTCTGATACCATGTTGCATGAGATCAAGGGGGAAGAGAGAGAGAGAGGGTGAGAGGAAAAGTTCCTTACTATTAACCCTAATCTCTAATTAAAAGAGATTAGGGGGAGTGGTAAAGAAAAAAATTACATATGGGTCTTCAAGAAATACAAAAGATAACAAATAAGACATGAAATTTCTTAAAATTCCATAAAACTACCTAACCCATCAACTAATATTCTAGAAAGTTCTTCCCGTCACTTGATTCTCAAGTAATGCATGGACAAGTCTATCTAAGCACCACCAAGGATGTGATCAATAAATGCAATCCAGGAAGCTAACCAGAAATACTTCAGTTACTCTGTTTGCTTCTATCCTTTTCAGCTTTGTCAGAAGGCAGCTAACGAAATGGATAATCAAAATATGAAGAAGAAGATTAAAGCTCTTCTTTGTTATGACAACCCTTTCTTTGAACATACAAAAGAAAACAGAATGCTCAATATATGGACAACTAATGGAGAGAAATACAAGAGAAACTCTACAGAAAGAATGGTAAAAAAGCTTGTGAAACAGAGAAAAGAAGCTTGACACACAGCAAAACAAGTAGAGGAGTACAAAGGCAGAATACAGATCTATGGCATCCACCATTGCGGAGGCTACTTGGGTGCGGCATATCTTAACAGAACTTAGAAAGAGTATACCTTGATATGTTCTTTTATGTGATAATCAAAGTGCAATTGATATGACCATCAATCCCATCCACCACAGTCGAAGTAGAAGACAAAGACATTGAACCTGAGTTTGTTCGTACTGAGGACCAAGTTGTAGATCTTTTCACCAAAAGTATTACGAAGAACAGATTTTGGATGTTAAAATGCAAGTCGTTCATGCTCCAAAACCATGTACAATTTGAAGGGGGTAAAAAGATAGTGTGTTATAAACTTATAGCAACATGGGAGAGAAGTCGTGGATGATATAGATCCAGATTGTTACATTATAAACAGGGACATACAGAAAATAATTGGTGCCATACTTGCAGTTTTGTTGATTTATGTTTGTATTTTAGTCATGAGCAGATAATTAATATAAGCTGAAGATTATGGCACGCCTGACCTGCAATTGCTGGGTTGTCTTCCAAATTGTTGACTCTTCTTCAACCTTGTGCCGAGGTATTTCTGGTTTCTCATGATCTAATATTATCTATTGGTGCAGCTAAAAGTTTCAGGTATTTCGTTCTGTAACTGGCTATTGTATGGAATACCATGTGCTAAAAAGTCCTGACACATTATTATAGAATACCCTGTAACAGTCTGGCAAGCCAGTTTGTAGAGTCCAAACATAAATGCTTAATCTATAAGTCATTTTGCTCACTCTTTAATCTCCTCCAAAGATTTATTCTTTAACCTAGGGACAAACTCGCGCCAATCATATTCTCCAAGGCCAAACCTGAAGAAAATACAAAAAGATTCAGACAAGCTAAATACAATTATAGAGTTACAAATTACAAGATAGAAGGCTTGAAAAATGATATTGATTAAAGACCTCATTAGTATTTGAACAAATGCAGCCCGTTGTAGCCGGTTGAATCCCAGAACTCTGAAAGATTTCCCTTCACCATCCATAAGAGGAAGTGAATCCACATCAACTGAAATTTTTATCATGCCATTCGCCAAAACATAGTTACCTCAGGAAGCAAGTTAAATGTCATGACAAAACTATGAAAATGTTAATCAGGAGGGTTATTAATCAGAAGATAAAAAATATACCACGATGTTTCTTCCTTGATCCATGTATTTTTCTAGCTTGTGCATTTCGAGATGGAAATGACTCACTGTCCATCCATTCTGTCTCATCTTCCTCAGCATCTGAACTAACATCTTCCAAACCAGCAAGATCATCATCCTCAGCAAGTACCATCTAAATTAAGCAAAAGAAAAATTCAACGTATTACATAAATACAAAAAATTAATAAAAAATAAAACTTGGAAGGACATTAATATGTGCAACATTAGAATCATCAAGCAGACATATAATGCAGGGTAGATATATAATAGGAAGCAATCTGTCCTTGAGCAAAGATACATGAAAAGGAGATTTGTATACAAAGGCTGAACGAGACCTCTATATTAAAAAAATTAAAAATACTCTAAAATGATTTTAAAATTAAAAAATAAGTGTTCACACTATGAGGGATGAAAACATGTGTCATAGTGTAGTTCACGCTGAAGTGTTCCACCACACAGTACAATAGCGCTGAAGTGTGATGCTATTTTAAAATGCCATGAGGCATGCTGCAGTGAAAAGAATGACAATTATTTTGTTAGCTAAGAGAAGGTCAAAGCCCTCTAGCATCGAATTTAACTATTTTAACCTAAAAAGGCTTTAAAACAAAAGGGGCAGCCATCATGAGCTAGGGCTGCTATTTCTATTTTTTGGTCTGGTTGCGTCTGCATTCATGATTCCAAGAAGACTTCTCCAATGATCTCCAGCTGCCAGCAATATCCGTGCCAGATATTAAAGGACTCTGGGGAGATGTATCTGTCCTACCTCCTTCATCCTTCACCCTTCCTCATTCTTCTAACAGAAAATACATTTTTGCAATTTGTTCAGGTGCCCCTTTCTTGTCTAGAGCATTATTTTTGTGTGCTATTTTGTGTAACCTATGTCACATGGGTACAGGTATGGGTGCCGGTACGGGTACGGGTACGGATCATTTTCAAAAAACTTGGGTACGGGGGTACGGCCGTACACACACACACATATATGTCAAAAAATGCAGAAAAATAACATATTTGCACATATCTATATCAAAAATCATATTGTCATATTCATAAATACATTCTCATTCTCCTCAGTTTCTCTCTCCTCAGTCTCATAATTAACATTAAAAAAACATTCAAAATACATCAGCTTTGTTGATTTTCATTCTCCTCACTCCTCATCATCAAGATTAGAAGGAACAACAGGTTCTGTAAGATCCATATTAAGAGCATGCAAATCATGCTCGCCTTCAAGGTCCACGTCAATGTCCCACCCATATGCACATAGCATACAAATCAAACGATTCAAACCCAAATAAGAATAAATGAAGAAAATCACCAAACGATTCATACGAATCATACCATACCGACTACCGAGACATGTAAAAAACTAAAACAGTAAAAACAAAGAAACAAAGAAATCCACGGTCTCTCTCTCTCACACACACACACATCGCCGGTCGTTGCTGCCGGCGATGGGTATTCTGCCTGTCTTCACCGTCGCCATGGTCACCGGCGACGATGGCAGGGGTGGAGCAGATGAAAAATAAACCTACAAACAAAAAAAATACCTGTCGTCGCCTCCTACGGTCCTACCGTTTGCCGTCGTCGCTCCGCCCTCCGTTTGCCGCCTCTGCCGTCGCCTGTCAACGCTCTGTTCGCCGCTGCCTTCGTCGCCGGGATCGTGAGAGGTAAGTCGGAGACAAGGCAAGGGTTTCGAGCGAAACCCTTGCGATTTTGTTTTTCTTTTTAACGTTAAAACAGTTGTAAAAGTTAAAATGAAATATTCGTTAAAAAAAAAGGACAAATTTGGACCCGGTCAAGATTGACCGTGTCCGAAAAACGTCGGGTACGCCTCCGGTACGTTGACCGTACCCGGTACGGTCAACGCCGTACCGGAGGCGTACCCAATGGCGTACCGGTATCGTACCGGTACCGGCAGGGTACGCCTCCTTTGGAGGCGTACCCATGTTACATAGTGTGTAACACATTACTTTGTAGGTTAAAGAAATCAGGTATGCTTCATCTTTTTGTTCTTTTGTCTTATTTTTTCCTCCCTTTTTCCACTTTTTTCTTTCCTCCAGGAAAAAAACGGTATAATTTATGTGTCTAAATCCTGCAGACACACAAAAACTTATATATATATATATATATATATATATATATATATATATATATATATATATATATATATATATATATGTATAAGGCTGGGTGTTGCACATAGCTACACCTCAGGCTCAATCTCAATGTTTTAGCAACATTGGAAAAAATACATTATCTTTTAGGCATTAAGTCATATGATGTATATCAGCCAGTCAGGCCGATTTGGTATGATTCCAAAACAATGGCATAAATAATCCACCAGTAAAGAAAAATTTTGATGGTCGGAAATTTTTAGACAACATTTTGCATACAATGTGTTGTCTTCAGCACAATGAATGGGAAAGAAAGATAATTATATGAAGTATACTTTCAAATTATTTCAGGAATCTTAACAATGCAGCATTTGCAGCCATACTCTCCATCCAGAAATATAAGGGGCACTTCCCTTTCTGCTATGCAAAGCTGAGATGGTGAACTGTGAAGCTAAGGTACCTGTTTTCGACTGCGTTTCCCCTTGCCCAAAGCAGTGAACTCTTCAACTTGATGCACATCATATCTATCTTTCAGCAACTCTTCCCAGTAACTTGTTCTATCAGAACTGCTGACTGCAGAGGCATTTGCTTCAGCCTGTTTCCTTGCTTCTTCTTTGTTGGCTGCAGCAGCTTCCACTTCGTCTATGTATTCAAAGTTCGCAACCTAGAAGTAATTTGATGGCATAAGAAACTAGCAGGTTTTGTGCAAAACATAAATTATAATCCTGAGAACTCTATGTGAGCATGGGGACACAGAAAAGACAGTCAACTGTCCACTGATGGGTTCTGCAAAAAATAAACACGAAAAAAAAGCCATAGCATTATAATGTTCACATAGATGAGTCATGCCACAATTTTTCCATAATGTAGCACAATGAAGGAAAATTCAGAAGAAAACCTGTGGAGGGGCTAAAACTAGACGCAATAGAATGTATATGCTTTTTCATCCAGAAAATGAATTTAAGATTTCAACCTCATAAGGACGAGAGAAAATGTTGTTCCATTACTCTAACAAAGGAACTATTGACAAATTGAAATCTCATGTAATAGAAGTGGATGGCTCCATCTCCATGAAATTACCCATTAACGCAGAAGTTGCTTAAAAATGTACAACAGAGAAATTCCCTACACAATTTTTAAGATGCAGAGGAATAGGGAGGATAACTCTCCACAAAAAATAATGTCAATGCCAAACTAGAACGATGCTAGGGATATCTTCCTTAGCTGCTAATGTACAGAAGAAAGGGAAACCAGGGACATTCAAATGACGTAATAAGTTTGATATGGATGAACCATCCTCTTTGCTCAATGACAATCCAAACCACATGTGCATCTCTCTATATACCTAAGATATCCATATACTACAGAGTTACTTAAGTAGCTGACCAGATAGAGGTTGCCAAAACGCTTCATTTCATAAGAATGGACAATCATGTTCCAGAAATCCAACTTAGTAAAATGGTAGAATAACCAGAAAATAACACAAGTACCTTGAAAGCTTTCAGGAATTCATCATCTTCATCTTCGGTAACTGAAGCCTCTTCACCACCAACTTGTTCACGATCAAGCAACCTATAGGACAATTTTCCAGTCAATATATCACAGTGGCCGTCATAATAGTGTGAGTTAAAGAAAACAGAATCCAACCTATCAATTGCAGTATCATCATAATGTATGTGGCGTGACTTGCCACTTTCATCATTTTCATCAGCAAATAACTCTTTTGATCCATATCGTATGATGTCATCCAACTCTTCCTATACACAAGCCATAAAAATCTCTGACATTAGGTTGTTCACTTGAACACAAAGATGCCAAAACATGTCCATAGCTCCATGAACGGTTTCTTTTTCCAAAACTCACCAAACCCGTTATCATGATCAATGTAAAGGTAAGGAGAAAAGAAAGATCTAAATTTGAATAGAACTAGAACTAAAATACTTGATCACTCAAGTAATAAAAACAACCAAAGCAAACAAAGTGACAGGTTAAATGCATTAGTCAAAGTAACTCAAACCAGAACCCTAAAAGCGTTACACAATAAGAAAACTAGATTTCTTATCCAATTTCCAAAGAGAGAAATCAAAAGAAAAGAGCAACCTTTGATAACTTGGCACAGCACAAAAAATTAAACTGAAACAAGATAAGAGTAACCTAGAACTATTTCCAAATCAAACGTTCATTCTGCAACCAACTGCGACGGTGGTTCTGAGTGTTGAAGAAGAAGAAAAACCAAAGAAAGCAAGACATCAGAAGGAATTGAGAAAGGACCATGAAGAAAAGCTTCATTCAACCATGAAAGCAAAGAACTTTGAGATTCTAGTTGCCTATCATGGTAAGAAACAAGTTCTGATAGCACTTCTCCCTTTTGCCTTGAGCTGAATGAAAAGAGCAAGCAAACAACCTATCTGAGGTTTTCAAAAGCATGATAGAAGTATCTTTGAAATATCTCCCTCGTACAGATTATAAAACACATTCACCAATAATTCTTTGTGAAATTTTCTGGGTGCAAGACCTCTCTTGAAACTTCGTTTTTTCTTTTCAATTGTGGAGCTTCTGGGAAAATATTGAAAGGCTTTGAAATGGAAAGACAACAAATATAATCAACCAGACAACAGAATAACAAGTCTCCTAATATCTTTCTTGCAAAGATATAAAGAAACAAGTAGAAAGATTTCCAAACATAATAGTCCTGAGGAATATTAAACAAACCACAGCTAAAATATGACATGCTTCCAATAGCTTGATGATAACACAACCTATTTGCTATTGTCATTGGCTAAACCTCAGCTACAATACGACATGCTTCCAATATCTTGAAGATAACACAACCTATTTGCCAGTATCATTGGCTGGCAGTAAACTGGCTAACCCAAAAAACCATGGTGATAATGTTAAAAGCCACTAACTTTTATTGGATACCACAAGGAATATTTTAAATCTAAATCTTGAAATAAAACTTAGCAAATTTCCTCTTTTGTGCCAACCGCAGCTCAGTGTATACCTAAGCAAACTCCAGCCCTAAATGTGATAAAAAAGAAAGCAGAAGATGCTCACAAAAGGTCACTCATATCAACGTGCACGAGGGAACCATACATAACAGTTGGATTGTCACAATTACCTGGTTTAGCATTTGGTTCTTTAGCCGTCCCACAACCAGATGTTCTAAAACCATTTTCTTCTTTGTCATCTGCATCATTCGCTCTTCAATTGTCCCTCGTGTAACAAGCCTATAAATCATTACCTGCAATGCATAGAATGAAGAGTTTGAACCATGTTCAGACAGAAAGAACAATCTGAAACAAGTACAACATTCACTGCACATGGCCCAACCTTGTTAGTCTGTCCAAGTCGATGAGCCCTAGCCATTGCCTGAAGATCGGCATGTGGATTCCAATCACTAAGAGTATTGAAAGGAAACATCAAACATGTGTAAGAAGATGTTGAATGACAATGAGCCGCGACAACAACATCAAGAATGCAGCTTACCAGAATAAAAGCTACCTGTCATATATTATTACAGTATCTGCAGTCGCAAGGTTTATGCCAAGTCCACCAGCTCTTGTGGAAAGCAAAAAACAGAATCTTGTTGAGTTTTTGGCGTTAAAACGATCTATGCGGATTTGCCGATCTGCTCCACTAATCATGCCATCAATCCGTTCATAGCTCCAATTCTTGAAAATGACAAAGTGTTAGAACAGGTTAAAAAATATAAGCATAACATCCTGTTAGTTACCTTGTAACTCATGTAATCTTCCAGTATGTCAAGCATGTGTCTGAACTGCGAGTAAATGAGGACTCTGTGGCCTTGCTCTTTAAGCTTTACCATCATCTTGTCCAACAAGTGCAATTTACCAGAAGAGTCCAACAGTTTTCTGAGAATAAGTAAATAGATTCATAATCTCAGAAATGAAAATTTGATACAGCAAACCAGTATTCAGGACACTGACTTATGGGTTCAGAAAACTGTAAACTATGCCTTCGTTTTAACATGAAAGTTACTATATGACCAGGGCTACTGAAAAAAGAAAATGTGTCCCTTTAGCTACAAAAATGTAGTTATATACCAACTTAAAAGGCCATGTTAGTCTAACTCCAACAGGAATGAAAAGAAATAGCAGGTCTTCTTTCTAGAAAAAGTGGACAATCACAAATAACTGAGCTTGGTTAAGTTCATAAAAAACAAAACTCATTCTAAAACCACCTGTAGGCTTCACTCTCATCCTTGACATCAGGCTCTGCTCCTTCTATCATATAAGCATGGCAACATATTTTTCGCAACTCCATCACCACGTTTATAAGTGAAAGCTGAAACCAAGTAGCTCCATTCAGTCATGCAATGAAAAATAGTAACTAAAACGGTTATGGTGGCTTCTGTGATGGTTGTAACCTGGGGGCCGCCTTTTCGAGTCAAGAGCTGATAGTTACGTGTAAGAACAGCTCTATAGTATTCTTTCTGAACGGCACTTAATTCAACACGTAAAATTAGCTCCTTCTTTGGAGGAAGGTCCTTCATAACATCCTTCTTGACTCCTATAGATTGTGAAATCATTCAGAAAAGCATCTCAAAGGCTTGTAGCCAACAGAGACAAAGTACAGACATTAAGAGAAGCATTAACGAGTACAAGCTGAAAGAGAAACAAAAAAAAATGAAAACATAAATTTTCATTCATGTCATCAGAAAATAGCGCCCAAACAGTTGACATTAGAGTTACAGGTTGGCATTTTTAGCATAAAGAAGCAACTCCTATATACTAACTTTTAAAAAACAATAAATAGCATTCCTCTAAACACATAATAATTTAATAGAACAAAAAGATGTGCAGAATAAATAAGACATAAATCAACGGGTGCAAAATTAGGAAGATAATCAACATTATGCATGTTAAAGACCAACATTTTAGCTTCAAAAGGAAAAGAGTAGACGAAACAGAAGTATCAGCCATTGGAATGCTGGTCTCTAAGTTTCGCTGCCACTGAGCTTGTGATATTAGTATCCCTCAGAAAAGGAGACATAAAACTGCCATTCACCCACTATATGGAGTTCAACTTCCACAAAATTAAATCCACAAAAATGTAAAAAATACTTTACAAATTGAAGAAGGAATTTGGCTGATCTTAATGGGATCTAAGCATTTTTAAAATCCCTCGGTATTGATGAGTTTTTTTTAAGAAATTAATGACACATCATTCTGTCACATCCAGCAATTGAAAGTTTTAAACATTAGGTTGATATGTAATTTTTGTCTCTCACTTTCTTCAAGAAAAAAAAAATGACCTTGGCTGCACTTAGGGTAAAGGCTAGAGAAACATCCAGCTGATGTAACTTTTCTGATTTACTTCTTGCGGAAAATATACAGCCAAAAGTGACACATATGGCACAGGCAATTGGAAAGCACCAGATGTCAAACTCAGACAAGGCTGGATAATGATGTTGTCCTTTTCTGGACACTTCTCTGAATGAAGAGGGTTATTAAACTTAGCAAAGCAATTGACACTTCGACTGTCAACTCATGGACACTGCAGCCTCCTGAGGAAAGGAGTGTCGCCGGAGTTCACAAGGATCAAAGACCCTAGAAACACAGGATCTGTTGGAATCTTCCCATGATATTAGTATTACCCAAACAAATCCCCCCTTTTTATCTCTTTATACCTCTCTTCTCTTTCTTCCCTCTTTGTGCTCTGTTTCTGAATCAGATGTACTGGTTTACATTGCTCATTGGTTTAACTCTCTTGGAACGTGTATTAGTAACATTGGCATTTCTCTCTCACACCTCTCTCCCCACCCCCCACCCCAAACCAATATTTATCATGTAAAATTTATTATTTTACTTCTGAAGGCTGTTAAGCACAGTCCTCCTCCTTAGCCTTATTCTTTTGTTGACCCTTTACTTTATTCTGCTCACACAATCTTTGGCTTCTATCTTCTCCATGTATACACTGCGTCCAAGTATTTGATTATTCAAAACTTGTCATATCCATCATTTTCCACCATGCTTAGATACTAACACCAATACCAATGTCAATGCATGAAAGCAGGTGCAGTGACCAAGCGCCTTTCATGGACACATAAATTTTAAGTGCTTGAGCTCTTAATTTACAAAACATTACCACATGTATGGTTTTCAATTGTTTGTGGCTAACTGTAATTTATTTTGTTTCATTTTTTATGAGTTATTCATATTTCCAGTTCCAGTGTTCCATTTTCTCTAGCCTTAATGAGACACTGTGCAGTTCTCCCCACACCGCGCTCCCACCAACACCCCCCCCCCCCCCCCCCCCCCCCCCCCCCCCCCCACCCCTCCCCCCAACAACCCCAACCAAAAAAACAAAAAAAACAGTCCCAACTAGGCCTTCTAGCGGATAGGCTGCTTTAGGCACCAGTACCACCTAGCTCTTTCTACCAATGTTATCACTGCCGTATCGTATCGTGTATCGGTCGGGCTGACCTATACGCCGTATCGTAACGTATCATAAATGTATCGTAACGTATCATAAAATTAATTTTTAATTTGTAAAAAAATATTAAAAAATAGAAAAAAAATCTTAAAAAATCCGAAAAAAACTAGTAAAAAACAGAAAATTCAAGGAAAAAGTATTTAAAGGAACATTCATCATTCATGTATATGAATTATGAACTATTAAGAATAACACATTCCAAAATAAGAAATCAAACATTCAAAAATCAAAATAACATACTAAGCAGCCTAAGATTTTTCAATTACATCACAATTCATAAGTTCAGAAATCAAAACTCAAAACATATTGACATAGTTTTGAAAAACCCTCTTTGTGCAAGCTTCCCTCCGCCCCGAGACTTCCCACAACGAGAAATAAAGCTTCTTCACTGGCAAATCTTGATGCAAATGGAGAAAATCTCCCACTCCCACGTCTCTTGCAATGTTTAGAAACAAGAAAAGAGAGAGAGAGGAGCGTATGTTTTAAAAGAAGATGCAAACGGGGGTGTATTGCACGTATACGGCCCCCGTATCGCACGTATCGTGCGATACATGTGCGATACGCACGCGTATCGCAAATTATACCTGTATCGTATAGGTCTTCTTGACCTAATACGATACGTATCGTACGATACGCGTCCGTATCGTACGATACGGATAACACTGCTTTCTACTACTTAGGATAAAAGTGGTTAAAAATCAAAACGGCTCAAGGCTTGGACATGCTAATACACCACATACAATGCTGAAAAAGCACTTCAAGCTATGTAACATGGGTACGTCCCAAAGGGGGACATACCCTACCGGTACCGGTACGACACCGGTACTGGTACGGGTACGCGACTGGGTACGGCCCCGATACGCGTTGGCCGTACCGGATACGGTCAACGCATACCGAGCCCGTACCGTCCATTTTTGGACACGGTCAATGTTGACCGGGTCCATTTTTGTCCATTTTTTTTAAACTTTTATTACATTTAAACGTAAATAACATTAAAAAACAGCCACCGCCGCTGAGTCCAGCCACCGCCGCCACCAGCCACCGCCGCTGAGTCCAGCCACCAGCTTATTCACAAGAGAGGCACTAACTATTTTAAAGGGATGAATTTTTTCATCCACCTTCGATACAGGACTAAAGGAAGAAGTGCAATTGGATCTGAAGCGACTTCGGATCCGGGCCAACTCGCTCCAGATCCAATTTCATGATAAAAATATTAAAAAATTAGAAAAATTCAGAAAAAATCTAAAAAATCCGAAAAAACTAGTAAAAATTCAGAAAAAATCTAAAAAAATCCGAAAAAACTAGTTAAAATCAGAAAAAATCCAAAAAAAACTAGTGTGTACGGCCGTACCCACGTTTTTTGAAAATGGTTCGTACCCGTACCCGTACCCACACCCGTACCCGTACCTATGTGACATAGACTTCAAGGCATATTGCCAGGACATTTGTTCTGCACGGCATGTCATTCCTGAATCCTGAGAATAGGTCAAAGTAGCCTATAGCCGTTGAGAAGAAAACTGTAAAAATTAAGATGTACCTTGGATCATCTACTACATTGGATTATAATATTGCGATCTGGATCCTGTGGAGAGAAAAGACCTAACACATGGAAGTTAGATCAAAAATATTTATCTTCTTTTCCTTTTTTAATGAGCAGAGAAAATTTATCTTTATTGCTCTTTCCACTTTATAGGTAGAAATGGAGAATTTTACAAACATAATCAAAGCTGCAAGAAGTTAACCTTCCACTCAATGTCATGTTCCTCTTACCGTTATCACAACAAACCAAACAAGCATAGTACCTACAATCCCATGAACCATGACACCAGGAAACATATCGATATAGATAACCACTTTAATGCAAGAACAATAAGAAAGGATATTCAATGTGCATGCATGAACAGTCAGCGTAAAGGAAAATGAGATGCCAAGAAAACAAATAAACAGAACCAAGCACATGACCTATGCTGCATATTGGACCAGTACAAACCTCTCCAAATTTATTATCTATATAACAAGTAGGTAAAGTGGCCATCTCAGACAAGCTAACTTAGCTTTTATAATATACTAACACAAATCAAGAAGCAACAGGAAGACAATTAACATTAAGGAAGGCAGGAAAGGTGGAGCAACGAGAATAAAGCTTCGAACATCAGATGGTGACTTGAACTAACAAGGTACAAAAACTTACAGTGCAAAATAAAGTTTCAAAAACACGGTAAAAAGAAAGCCAAAGCAAAGTGCTAAAGCACAACACAGCCATCAAGAAAAGTCTTTACTCCGAAGTAGATGAGGTGCAAGCATTTTGTGAAGCCTAGCAACTTGTTCCTCTTGATTAATGTCCTTGAACTCCTCCTGGAACTCCTCTAAGCTTGCAAACTAAACAACAAGTAAAAAAAAAATTGCTATAAGGGTTGCAAACCAAAAGGTTTTAATTGTTAAAAAAATAAATCAAGTGAAAAAGCCTGACCTTCCCAGCATCAAGAAAATGCATCAGCATAAATAGCTCGTCCAAGTTATTCTGAAGGAGAAAAAGTAAAAAAAAAAACCAAAAAAAAGGATTTAGAAGAACATGAAAATTGTTCATCATATATACCCAAGGGATGAAATCTGCAAGCAGCTATCCGTAAGGGTCTCAAATTGAGCTATCAAGAATGGAGAAAATCGTATCTTTTAGAATTTCATTTTAGAATTCAAGATGACACCATGAGAGACCTGGCTGCCCAATGCCTTGACTGAATGTTCTAGCCTGTGACAAGTTTATGGCTATCTGCACCTTACATCCAACTTTTTTTTGTTGTAATGAGTTTTTGAGAAAATCACTTACGAAAAGAAGTGGGGAAACTAGATAGCATGACCACTGTGTACGTGCTTCTGGGCATAAGTACAGGTATGTCATGTGCAAAGTATCTTGGAGAAATCACAACTGGCTCTCTAGGCCAAAAAATCAAGTCTGAAAGATGCCAACCTGTAAAGGAGTCCCGGTTAGAAGTACCCGGTGGTTAGTTGAGTAAAGCTTCAATGAGTTGAACAGCTTTGAATCTTTGTTCTTTAGACGGTGACCCTCATCTACGATCTAGAATTAAAAGATAATTAAAATGGTGCACATATGATATGAAAGAATCATCAAAGCTCAAATATTAGTACCATGCACTCCCACTTTATTGGCTTCAAAGAAACAGTGTCCATGTTAATCATCTCATATGATGTTAGGAGAACATCAAATTTCACCATGTCCCGCTTGTTTTTGGTAACACCTGTAGATTTCCTTTTCTTCTTCAGCTTCTTCATCTTGCTTTTAGGAAAATAAAACTCATGTTGCCTTATGACACTACGTGCATTACCAGAACCAACATACAAGACCTACAAAAGAGTGTGTATTACTGAATTACATTGCACTATACTGAGGAGAAAAGATAAATAAGTAACAACAGCAAAACCAACACGAAATAAATTATCCATCATACCACATTCATATGTGGTGCCCAAGTTGCAAATTCACGTTCCCAGTTCCTCAGTGTAGAGAGAGGTGCCACAACCAAATGAGGAAGCATCTTTTCTTCAAAAAGTGATGCCAGGAATGCAATACTTTGTATAGTCTTTCCTAAAGGAGCAAATTGATCAAAACTTTTTTACTCAAAAGGCAAAAAAGAATAAGTATTAGGGAAATTTAAAGAATAATAAAAAATATTAAAAACTCACCAAGGCCCATCTCATCAGCAAGTATCACATGAGTTTGTTTAGCCCAAGAAAACCGTAAAAAATTCAACCCTTCAAGTTGATAGGGATGTAATGATCCTGTAACAAGCCACGTCAGATGACAAAATGTAAATTAAAAGCTGCAGACCAATAAACACAAGTATACAACAGCTTTGAAGGAAAGCAATACCTCCAGTAAGAAACTTTGGACTCTCTTCATACTGTTTAAATGAGCTTTGTTTGCGTTTTGAATCTTTTCCATCTCGTGTGGAGCTTTTTGACTTCAACTTGGCAAAAGATGATTTATGCTTCCTATCATTTATTGAATTAAATCTCTCAAGTTGCAGCTTAAATGCACATATGTCTGATTCAACTTCCCAATAGCATTCATCATATGGAAGGTCCTTCCATTTCACAAGATACTCACGCTCACCACTTCCCTTCCTGAAATAGAGGCCAGTTAGCATATGCCAGATATTGCAGACACTAACGAAATACTAGAAAGAACCTGTATAACCAGAAAAACACAAAGGGAAGAAGGGAGGTCTTCAGGAAATACATTTTGTCATAATTAGGAAAGAGAATTTAGACAACATTTCATATATGATGCTTCACCATCCAATTGTTATCCTCTAATCACGTGTCAAAATGGGCAGGTTTCAAATCATTTTCCAGCAAGAGATTTCATCCAGCATGATGCCCAATTTCACATATCTGCCATATACTCTCGTCTTATTTATTTTTAAGTGTTCTGGAAAGTGAGAAACATTAGGTGATTTACACAAGCAGAAAAGGCTTGTCTCAAAAGAATAAGGGGCTTGCAAGTTGACACAAATCTAAAACTCTCTTCAGTAAGTCCACAGTAGCTCTAGATTCCGGAAATATCAATGATAACGGAAAATACAAGTGAACCCTGCAAAGTGAACCTCCGCTGTTGTCATGTGCAGACATTGTACACCAGAGGTACAAAAATGGGAAAGAGTGTGCATGTGTGAATGCATACATGCATGTGAGTGCAAAACTACATAGAAGGCTCTGCATACAAATTTACAGGTCTTGCACACTAACTTAGAGTTATGTCAAAGACAATGCGTAGTCAAATTATACATACAAACCCAAGAGCAGCAACTTAGCTATCAATCTATGTCAACATGGGCATGGAACTGAGGCATCCGATGTACTCTCTAGAAATTCCACATTTTGAAAAGCTAAGCTGTTCCATTTTATTAAGAATTTAAGTTTTACTACTTAAACCAATTCCTTAATTTTCCTGACATGTAATTGAGGCATTTTAAAATGCTATATTATATCTATTAAAATGCTATACTAGTGGAAAAACCAAACTATCAGAGATCACGAACGAGTACTTCCATGCTAAAATTCTCAAAAAGCTATGGGGCATAATAAGAGGTTTAAGTTACTATAAATGTTTTTTGTTTCAAAATGAACTCTTTCTAAAAGAAAATAGCTTAAAAAGCTATTTGATGCAGCATTCTTGTTATTTGGAGTACTTACATTAAATTGGTCACCGTGAAGTTTTGATTTCTAATTATTTCTTGTGAAACATGCACGTCCTTGATAATAAGTTCATTACTGTGTCTAATGTGTGTATTTCAAAGGTTACGCCATGTAATATCAAGTTTTTAAGCTAAAACAAGAACAATTTTTTCCACCACTATTGGCTTTTTCATTTTTCTTGAATTTTATAAGACCGATTTTGGATTCTCTAACTTTTTTTGGAAAGATATAATTTCCAGAATAAGCTAAGTACATTATGCACCTTATTTTGCACAGGACAAATACAACTGATGATGCACTGCATTCTAAGTATAAACTGAAATTTAGAACCATAACCTAAATGTTAAACTCATGTGTGTGTGTATCTTATATATATCAAGAATTATTTGCATCTTGAACAAGAAAACTACAACTATTGGCTGGATCCAGATATCCTCACATTTGAATTGTTTTCTTGACAGTGATTCCATTTCAGCCTATAAATACAACATGATGACCCCCAAAATTTAATAATGAAAAAATATGCCACAGAGATGCAGGGTGCAGATGCTGATGTGAGTGCTTCAAAAAAGCATGGGTGTCAGCTTGGGGAAGGATATGTATAAATATATAGAAAAAGAGAGTTTTATGCCACTGTGTTTCAGATGTTGTTGGATGGCTAAAAATTAAAAATATGTCATTAAAAAACAGCCATCACATGAGCATTAGCGACAGTTTATGATGCAGCAACAGTTCATAGTGTTTTTAGCAACATTCATGGTGTTTTTAGTGACAGATTTTTAACTTTTAGTCATCTAGAAAAATATTATAATCCAATAATTTCATCAATGATTCAATGAAAAAAAAAACAATTTGTTTGTTGCTGCACCCAGGCCGCACCTGACACAATGGGGTGCAGCAACTTTTTTGAAGAGTCCATGTTACTTAGGGTCATAAAATGGTCCACAAACTCTTCACAATCATAAGACCAAAAAGAGAAACACAGAAGTACATAACAACCACTTACCTGCTAGCAAGTATTCGATCCACAGTTGTCCACTCAGGTCGTATTGCCACCCAGTCCTCATCTGAACCATTCAAATCCATCTGGCGATGAAAATTGTTTAACTTTGTTCTCAACCTTGGATTTGATTTGAAAGCCTTTTGAAATTCTGAATCTGGCACCCTATGAGAGCCCAATTCAGAGAGAATGAGAGAGAGAAAGAGAGAAAAGTAACAACTTGTTCCCAACAGCAACATCACGTAACTAAAAATACGAATATTACCATGAACAGTGCAAGTAAGATAATCTTTTCCATTTTACTAGGTATTGTTTAACAAACTTCTGCTTTGGCACCTCCTTAGAATCATCGGTTTCATTGCTGCCATAAGGCCTCATTTCACAGTCCAATATCTTATCAATTTCACTTAAAGGGTTGACCTGCAAACAAATACAATTCATTTTACTCACAAAACACAAGTAAAATAGCAGAAGATACACTCAGAGTTTTTCTGAGAATTACACATTCTGGGCAGCTCCAACTTCCTTCAGGTGCAATTTTAAGAGGTGGGAGTAAACACTTAAGATGGTAGGAATAAGTGCAAGTATAACAATAGACCAGCTGCCCATTTCCTCCACAAGCCTGACAAGAATCCTCCTTCTGCATTGACATGTAAAATTTTGTTTTGGTGTATTGGTGAAGAAAACAGAACAACATGAATAGTTTCAAGAATGCACATCGAGCAAACAACTTATTCAGGAAATAAATTTGGACCAGTGTTGTCAATATCAGTCTAGTAGGATTCATAAACTGAAATGATTCTGGCTGCTTACAGTATCTAGCATTTTTAATTTATTAAATATTGTAAAAGTTTACTAACCAATTTTAAAATAAGAAAGTAAAAATGGAAAACAAAGGTTTTTACATACCCAAAAAATTATTGAAAACAATGGGGGGAATACTGCACAATCGTCATGATAATATGTGATGATTTCTTCAGGGACATTTTCAAATTGTGATTATATCTTGTCTTCTTCTTTTAATTGTTATATTATAGTAGTATTTTCAACAATGTAGTGATATTTATGAGAACTATTTAATAACCTGACCATTATATTTAAGATTAATTAATTGAAGAACATTCATGTAAAAATAAAACCCTAAAGAAATTTTTTTCATCAACCTCTAAAACTAAAACAACCTACTGAGCATGTAATGCTCCAAATATAGAAAATTCCAGCAAAAACTAATCCAACATAACACCTGAGGCATGTGAGGCAAATGCTGCACAAATTTTTACATCTTTTCCAAAAGCCAGCAGAGAATATGGAATCAAGTTTCCTTCTACACGTTAATCTTTTATGAGAATTTGATACTTATCAATGACAATTATGACGTTGCAACTCCCATGCCCATTTACCAAATAAAGGGTGACAGAACCCTGAAATTCCATAGATTACAGTTTGCAAGCATTACTCTTGCTGAGAAGGTTTGGAGGAAATGTTGGTACTTAAAAAAATGGAGTTTGATGACTCTATAAATGATGTGCAGATAAAGACGGAAGTAGCACCTTGAATGCACATCTGACGTGCATATGAAAACTTGAAAAACATCAAATATCACATTGGTGAGATTCCGTGGCTCGAACAGCCAGCTTATTTGACGAGGAATTATAATGCAGACAAGCATGCGACCATGGACGAGCATGTAGAAAGAAAGATACATAGAAAAGAAAAAATCATGTGCCACCAACATCTGTATAAGATTGAAAAATGACTTGGAAAATCACACCGATCGGAAGCAGAACAACCATTTTTAAACTCCACCAAAGACGTTCAGTCCATATCACGTGATCCAGGGGAATGGGGGTCAGAATAGAGCCTCCGGTTCCCTAAGGATATCATAATGAGTGATACCGCTACGATGTGCCAAGAAGATCACAAAATCGACCTGAAAAGTCTCAGGACTACGATTAACAAACTAAAAAGGACGTTCTTCTAAAATGGGAAACAACCCGTCTAAAGAAGCCTACTGACGCGAGATCAGAGCGCGATTCGGCCGCGGAACAGTAAAAAAAATTACAGATTCAGTCGAACCGAAACAAAAATGCTCGTGAACGAATTGGCGACAGATGAAAACATGAATTCAACTGGTTGGCTACCGTGTACGCACGGCCATGTCCACGCAAGAAGCTAAGAAGTTGCACGAATTCAGTAAAATTCAAATACCCGACAAGAATGAGCTGCTCGAAATTGATAAAATATTTAAAAACGAACGAAGGAAAAGCAGATGAGTACGTACCGCGTCGTCTCTGAGAACCTTCGACTGGCGCTTGTCGGAGTGAGACGACCGTCCATCCGTGACGGGCTCCATGTACTCGTCAAAGACATCGTCGTCGTTGTAGAGGGGCTTCCTCCCGGACCTTATCCGGAGCCTCTCCGCCATGCTCGTCATGTCCTGCACAGTGCACAGACGCACACATTCACTCCCGTCCAGAAAACCAGACAAACAAATAAACAACAAGAAGCCAACAATTGAATTGAGGAGTGGAAGCAGAAGCAGAAAACAACGGCGCGACCACCTTCGACATGCTACGCAATCCAGGAACTGATTTTCCGAAGGGAGAGCGGACGAAAGAAACAGAGATCGAAACTCCGGCGAAGGGCCGATCTCAGGGCCCGGTGGAGGGATTTCGTAGCCCTAATGGCGGTCAAGCCCGGCACCGGGAAGAGACTCGTCCGACCGCAGTGACTGGGCGGATCGAGTCAATGACTTTATTAAAAAACCCGGTCCGATTACCCGACCATGAAAGCGGGCCCGGGCCCGGGCCCGTTCAACTGGCGGCAGGTCTCGCTCTCGCCTAGAGATTCGGAGCTAATGGTGGCAGAGGTCGAGTCTGACCCGAATCCGACCCATAAAAACCTTTTGTCGAACGCCAGAGTACTGCAAATTTATGAGTAATGAACAAACATTCAAAGCCACAATAATTGGCCGGGTAGCATAGTTGGTTGGGCAACAAAAAGTGCGAAGCACATAGTCGGTTTAATTATCATAAGGTTTTATTTTTTCTAAACTATAAAAAATGTGATCACGATATCAGCTGCCACTATGCCCAAGTTGTAGACCTTGCCGAGTAGTGGGTTGTTAACTTTCTTGAAAAACAAAAGAAGAGAGGTGGTTTGTGTACTTTGGTATCTTACATTTTAATTCTCACAATTTAAATTAGCAATTATAGAATATTAAAATCTTAAAAAAAAAATAGAAGTTGCCCCAAAGATAAGAACATAGCTAGTTAGGCAAGCAGTACATAGATGACATTGTCGTTGATTTGATTCTCATGAGTGATACTCCTCTAAACAAATATATATTGACATGCAAGTTTGTTTCTTGCAACTTATCAACGCATAGTTGAGGCCATCACCATAAATGAGTGTGTGCATTGCCAACAACATTCCATTTTTTTTATGTCTCCAACAAAAGCAAACGATATGTTCAGTCCGGGCAGAGCCAAAAAAATTTGGTTATATAGTTTTAAATTCTTAAAGAGCACCTGTAAGTAAATGAGAAAAATTGTTATGGAGTTTAAATATAAAAATTAACATTTTATGTGGGTTTGTGTGGGCAATTGCCCGCACCATACCCACTTCTACCTCCGCCCCCGTGTCCAATCTATAAATATAAGTTTAACATATTGCCAAATGTACCTAGTGTGCGGTGTGTTGGGTGGGGTATCGTGTACCCAGTCCGACTCGGCATGGAAAAAAGGGCACCGGGCCGAGCCGATCAATTATCGGGCTGGCCCGGGGGCCTGATAATATTTTTTTAATATATATTTTATTGAACTAGCTTAATCAATACACCAATTCCTCAAACTCGAAGTAGCTTAGTAATACCCCAATCACCTCTCCTCCCCACTTCTCTCTCTCTCTCTCTCACACACACACACATACTAATTGGCTAGTTTTATAACAAAATAATTCACCACTCTATTGGTCCTGCCATAGTTATGTTAATCTCTTTAGCAACACAGGAAACATGTTGCAACTCAGTGACATAAAATATGGACAAATTACAACTTATTTTACTTATGGCCTCTTTCCTAAAGTAGTATTTCTATACCCAAATAAGTTATCAATGAATAACTTATACAAGAAAGATTGTTCGTGGCAACTGTAGATTAAGGCTGCACTTGATAGTTTCAGATATGCATTGACTTTAGATTAATAGATCATTTGTTGTCCAACACAAACACGAGGGTTCAAACAATAAAACATGCACAAACGTATGAAAAACATTATATATATATACATATATATATCAGCAAATTCATTCACCTTTGGGTTTAGATGTTGCTAGCCATCGAAATACTAATACTAGAAAAATAAATAAATAAATTGCAGTTGCATTTAGTATATGCACCAAACCTTTTAAACCCAGAGACCGAGCCACATATGGGCTCATACTAAAGATTTATTTATTTTTAATTCATATTTTTAAATATTTGGTTTGTTATATATACGAGTGCCCCCATCATATATGAAAATCTGTGAATAGTGCCATTTCAAATTTTTTTTCTAACTCGTCACTGTTTAAAGCCTTGGGTTTTATTCCAATGGACGAGTAATGTCTTGTGATTTTTACATCAAATCCTAAATCTCAAATCTATTATTTGTTGTTTAAACAGTCACATGTCTAACAACCTAAATCTCTGCTTCCGATATGACAGATTCCAACCCCATGGGAGAATGAGAGAGATTTAACAACCAGGGCACTTGCAAGGCACTGTTCGTTAATTTCAGAGGTCTCCTTCTTGTTGGACCTTTGCCGATCTATCTTTGGACTCCCAACATACAAGTTCTTCACCTTCTAGATTCAGGGCATTGAGCACGACTGTTCTTGATCCCTTTTACGGAAAATGATGTTTGTTTTTTTGTGAAAATATCTTTTGCCTGTTGGCACCCTGAAAGCATAGATTATTGCACCAAGCTGAAATACAATGGCGTTCTGAATTAAGAGCTTCATTTGAGCAAGCACAACGAAGATGACGATGGGACGGTGGAAGAACGCCAACGTTTAAAAGCCCCTCGAGAACTGGAACCAGACACTTCATTCTCTATCGCTCTTTGCTTTATCTCGTCAGATGGAGGCGACCGCCATCCTCTGCAGCAGCTGTTCCTCGACCACCCCGCAGTTTCAGCCGAACACGGAGAAACTGAGGCGGCGGCTGCTCCGCGGGGGCGTCACTCCGACACCCAAAATCCTCCACGTCCTCAGGAAGAAGGAGCTCCAGAAATTCCGCCGCCGCTCTAACAAGAAGGAAAAGCAACCCGCGGACGCAAGCTCCGTGTCCGAGGCTGACGCCGAGGAATTACGCTTCCGTGATGCCCTCGAGGAGTATCGGATGGTCATGAGGGAAGTGAAGGGAGGGGAGAAGGATGAGAAGGGCGGTGGATTAGTTAGGGTTGCCGGGAAGCCGTGGGAGGGAGGAATTCAGCTGCTGCGTGACAGTGTGGAGTTCGGTAGGGAGGATGTCGGCGGGAGGCTTAAGGAGGAGCACCTGGAGGAGTTAAGAGGAATTCTGGCCAAGCGCAACCGCGATAGTCTGAGTTGGCTACTGGACGACGATATCGGGGAGGCGGGAGGGAGCGAGCCAACTTACCGGAGAAGGGTGGCTGGTAATGAACGCATCCAGTGGCTTGTGAAGAGGTATGTCTGCGGCGCGGTCGTCACCGTACCATAACTCCGGTCGGTCTCTGTTTCTCAATTATGCAATGTTACTTCTGTTATCTGTTCGCGGTCATCTGTCGTTTCGCTGTATGATGGTGGTGGTAATCCCGGTCTCCCTACGTCCTGTTCCTGCGATTTGATGCAACTAATCGTCTAAAGAGAAGATGCCCGGCTTGTCTCGTTATCCAGAATAAGGAAACGTGTACAAGCATTCCTTGTTGACAAAGAATTAGCTGCATTTTGCTACCAACACCATCACTGTTAAGGCGGCGACAATGCAGACTCTTTCTACATTGCTTTTAAAAAGATCGACGTCATAGAAAAGATCCTTTTCTTGTTGCAGGACAGAGGGGTTTCTACCTCTACCATATAGGTTTTAACTTCTCGGGAAAAGAATGTGGTACGAGATGCCATTTTTAAGTTGTTTTATGTTTTACATATTGTCAAACCCATCCTACTTGTCTCATAAATGGTACATTTACCCCTCCCTTTGTTGCGGCGTTCTTGTGGATTGTTAAGTGCATAACTGATTTTCGACAGCTTTTTGACATGTGATTTCTTTGTTTAGGCTGTCCGCTATGGATCTTAGAAAGCGAGATTGGAAGTTCTCCAGATTAATGATCCAATCACGATTGGTGTTCTCTGAGGTGCATTTACTCAGGATAATCCAAGGACTTGGAAAGAATGGTAAATGGGAGCAGGCGCTGTCCGTGGTTGAATGGGTTTACAGTAACGAGGAATATAAACATTATAAGAGCAGGTATTGTATTTGAAAATATTGCAGCTTCCATTGACAAAAGATATGACATCAAGGAAGTCTCGTAAGGTTCCTGTTGACTGGGTTAACATTTGTCCTTAATTTAAAAATTGACATGTAGATGCTTATTCAAGTATATCTCTCAGGTCTCAAGTTTCAGTAAGTGCTGTCCTTGGAATGACCCTTATGACCAGCTCCATCATAACAATAATTCGTTCCAAAATACCTGTTATGGGTACAGAGTTCACAAATGTGGATTATTGTATTTGTGGGAACATGATAAACTCTCCAATATCCATGTTTCTAAACATGCTTGAAACGAATATGTGATATGTTATTAATGCATTGTCACAGATATCATCATTTCGCAAAATATAACATTAAAACTGGAAAAATAAGGACAAACAGAAAAAATGTGAAAACATCATAATATCTTGAAAAAAATCTCTGAGACAGAATAATGCCTTTTTGTCACATTTTTTTGCAAAAATATTTTTAATATATTTCAAAATTTTTTAGATATGTTTTACATTTAGTGACTCTTTTAATTTATCAATGTTTTTGTAAGAAAATTAATGTAAAATTCAAATTTTCATAAAATTTCAATCATTTTTATGTTTTCATTTTTATTTTTTTGAATTCTTGAGATTTGCTCAAGAAAAACAAACTTTCTGATTATTATCTGAAAAAAATGTTGCCGATAAAACCCTGGGAACAATATGTCACAATGGCTCATATCATAATTATGTGAGGATCAATTAGTTAATTTTTCTGGTTAAGGAATAGATACTTGTATGCAAGTTCCTAAGGAAGGTGGTATAGGCATTGAGTCCCCTTTTCAAATTACTAATATTAATTTTCTCTGCATGCATGTCTTTTATGTGCAGATGTGCATGAACATGTGTGAATGCATATGTGCATGGTCCCTATTCGAGACACTGTGTGGAGCGTTCGATATGTTCAGTTTTGGAAATAAATACGTCTACATGTTAGACATTGTATTAGTATATGTGAGTGTACTAATGATTATACTGAGAGGTATATCTGTAGCTTTAGTTGTTTAATGGTAACTAAAGTCTAAAAAGGGTTTAGTAGCTTTCAGGTCAATAGGTAACCTAGGGACTTACACTTTGGAAACTAAACAACTTTTCTCTTTCTGAGATTAAGAAGGTGCTTGCATCACTACAATCATCTTCATTCTTTAGGTATACATCCTTTGGAAACTCTGAACTTACTCTTCTATGATATTGAAGAACTGCTTGCATCAATAAAATCGTCATATGCTAGTTGAACTTTTGATACTACTTATGTCTGTGACCTTCATGCTTAATCAATCTATGGTTTCAAACCTGATTTTAGAGTGGTGCTTTTTGTTAACAAGTGGTTGTGTGATTTGTACAGTTAGCAAGATGGGGTTTGCGCCTATTTTTTTTTTTTTTTTTCATTATCATATCATTTTATGTGGCAGATATGTATACACGAAACTCTTGGCAATCCTTGGAAAAGCAAGGCGACCTGTAGAAGCTTTGAACATTTTTAAATCAATGCAGGTACTGTGTTCTTTCTATTACTTTCGGGTCATGACTGTTTCTTTATCGTGACACACTAATGGAGTTTTTTTAGTTTTCATAAATCTTACAGGAAGACTACCATATATATCCTGATATGGCTGCATACCACAGCATTTCTGTGACTCTCGGACAAGCTGGTCTGATAAAAGAGTTACTGCATGTAATTGATTGCATGAGGAAACGACCTTCAAAATTATTACAAAAAATGCATCGTAGAGACTGGAATCGTTGCTTGGAACCTGATGTGGTGGTCTACAACTCAGTAAGTATGAGTGATGTTTATTGTCTGGATAGGTTGTAACTCATAATCCAAGAATGAGGTAGGTGCAACACCAGCAAACATGTTTATTGTCTGGATAGGTTGTAACTCATAATCCAAGAATGAGGTAGGTGCAACACCAGCAAACATGATGAGTACTTAAGGGCATCATTATTTACATGGTGTTGGGTCCTGGGGTAGTTTTGGCATTTGTAGTGCCTTTTTAAGCTGGCATCTGCCTGGCCGAAACACCAACCAAATTCATGTTAGGTTCGAGCAGCTGAGTGGATAGGCATTTAATCTATTGTTTTCATTTTTTATTTCTAGGTGTTGAATGCTTGTGCCACTCATAAGCAGTGGAAAGGAGCACTTTGGGTGCTTGAAAAGCTCAGGCATAATGGTCTAAAACCTTCTTCAGCAACTTATGGCCTTGCAATGGAGGTAATATTCTCATAACTTGTTTTTGAACAGTAAGATTGTATGGTTGGACCGTTGGATCTTGTTTTGAATTTTGAAAACAAAGGAAGAACAAGGTGGTTGGGGATGGAATGATAATGAAGCAACTCAGAATGTGAGGGGGAAAAGCCGAAAAGGTTCAGACATTTATAATCACTAAGAGAAGGCACAGTGATTACTGGAGTTTTGCCTTTTCTTTATTATATTTGTATTAATTGGCCATAGATGGTCTTACATGTAGTTTAATGGTTATTGAACTATCCCAATGGATAATGATGCCTAATAGCTAGTAAATTCTAGCTAAAGCTATTTACGAAAAAGGAAAAGGTTGCAATCAAATGGGCTAAACTTATTTATGAGCAAAATGTTCTTGCTTCTGTGTATATGCATTGTGTATTTTTTTGGCTGCTTTTGATCGTACTGTTGTAAAACTGATTGTGTTTGTAAATGGAAAGTAAAACTGACACGTGAGAATATCTTTGATAAAAATAGTGTACCAACAAGTTTCATGATATTGAGAGATTTCATGTGAAAATGAGGAGGATATGATAAAAATTCATTATGATGAGGAAGTTGCCAAAGCTTCATGAAGTTCAAGATGATGGCATTTTGACCATATTGATGCTTTGTGGAAATTTCTTGAACATGAGATGTTGCAAATTGCAATACAGCTAGAAAACATGTGTATATCACTTTGCTGGTTTCATGAAGATGAGAGCAATATGGTTGTGATGCATATGTACTTCATGATATGTATTTTTGCTTCGTGCTTTTTGTTAATGATTTGCTTTTGTCCCGAGATTCACTTTACATGCTATTTATAAAATTCCTCCTTTGGAAGGTGATGCTAAAAGCAGGAAAATATGAGCTTGTTCACAAGTTTTTTGGAAAAATGAGGAAAAGTGGACTTGCTCCGAATTCTCACACATATAAAGGTGACGTCATCTTTTCTTTTTGGAAATGCATTTCATAAGATATTACTTAAGGCTAAAGTATGTGTTCTTCCTTTAACTTATCAGTTCTTGTGACTGCCTATTGGAGAGAAGGTAAGATAGACGATGCTGTTGAAGCAGTTTTGGATATGGAACGGAGGGGAGTAGTTGGGTCAGCTAGTGTGTATTATGAACTGGCTTGCTGCCTTTGCAATAAAGGAAGGTGGAGAGATGCTATGGTTCAGGTTTGTTATTTTTAGTTTTAGCAAATTTGTCAGCAGGTATATTTCCAACGAATTTCCTGTCTTCATGTCTTTCATGATTTATGACATATTTTTCTGTTCTTTTGGCTATTTAGGTGGTTTATTTTGTACTTCCAGGCTGCTGGCGTATGAGTTAGTAATCTTTCTAGTCGATTTAGCTGTTGTTGTAAATGATCACAAGGATTTTAGATGGCTACAAAATCTCAAGATGGCTTGTATTAAATTCTCTGTACTATTTGTGTTGTGCTGAGTAACGAATTGACAATTGTGGAACATTGTTCCTTGTTGGATAAGCTTCAAACAGGGCTGAGTCAATGCAAGTACTGTCAAAAGAGGGTCAGTTCCTTTAGTGCATTCCCACTCAACCATCTCTACTGAGAACCAAAACAAAAAATGTTTTTACTTTTCCTAGTTAAGAGTGTTAAACCAGTATAGATGGAGATGCAATTACTAATATCAATCTCATGTTAATTTTACTAAGTGTTTTGTTAGGAAAATTAAAAATGATTTTTTCTGGGGGAAACCTCAGATGATGATTTCAAGGAACAAAGTAATGCAACGTAAGCATCTCAAAAATAATGTTATTGTCATTGTCTCAGACTCTCAATCATATCTTTAGAACTACTATGCAATTTTGGAAATTGATTGTTAAAGAACTTTGGAAGCATGGCAAGTGCAAAATCATAGATAATATTTGGTGACGATTTGGTTTAGGAACGTCTCAGTTTGGACTTCGAGATAAGATACTAGTGTGTTGAAGATGGTATCATAAATATCTTCGTCGGCAAGCTGTAGAGGAAGCACATAAAAGACAAAACTTACTGCTTTGTCTTATAAGTCCATACCTTGAGTATAATCTAAACCCCTTAAAGATTGTTTTGCGTAAAACCCGGTGACTTAGGACTCGACTCGTTCATTCTTGACTCGTAACTCGGTGGGTCAACTCGGTGACTTGGTCTGGGTTTTGTTAACTATTGTTTTAAAAGAAAAACAATATGTGACTTGTCATTTAAATACAAAAAAGTTGTAAAATGACTTGAATACATGTATAATTCATACCATCAAGTAATAACTTAGTAATATTATCTCTTTTGATAACAAGAAATCGATAACTTGATCTATAATTGCATTTTTCAAAGAAAATTGTGTGGCAAGAATCAATATATCAACAAAAAACAAATCAATAAAAATCAAACACTAAGTTTAAGGCATTCAACATTTACAACTATCTAATGGTTAACAAATTTGACATCTATGTTAATATGATATAAAACTAAAAATCCAAAAGTAAAGAGTTCAATGTCGTAAAAACTTGAAATAATACGCCGTACAAGAAGTTAAAGTGTTAAAGTTAATTAGTTTTACCTTTTCATTTGTAGTATATGAATTTAATAAATGAAAAACTATTCTAAATTCTTATATTTCAATAAGTTAGAGGGTTCATGTCAAAATTTAAGTAATTAAGTAATTAATAAACAAATGAACTTGTTACTTACAAAATACAAAATTTATCACTAGACTACACCAAGTCAAACAAGTTTTGATCGAGTCAAACCGAGTTTCGGCTGAGCCAGACCGAGTCATGCTGAGTTTTGATAAAAACTGAGTCCCCTTATTGGGTTGACTCGTTAAAAGGCCAAGTCAAACTGAGGCAACGAGTTGACTCGGCAAGATTTTAAACACTGTCTAAGGGAAATAATATCTTTTTGTCATATATCTTTATTTGGGTTGCCAAGAGGTTGGATCCGAGACAGCAAAACACATAGAAGGTCAGGTTATAATTCAATCGGGTAAAATGGGAAAGGAAAATATTAAAACAGTCCTGACCAATTTCTGACCCTAAATTCTTATGTTTCTAATGATTTTTACCCTGAACAGTGTGTTTTTATTTTGACGTTTGTTTGGATTCTCGGCAAAAATATATTGCCCTTCAATTTCTTTGTTCCATCATGGACTTGGGAAAAAACAATGGTCAACTAATAAATGGTATGCCTAATTAATAAATGGTATGCCTAATCCTGTGAGGCATATCTTGTTTCAATAATACCCATTGGTGGGCAAATTAATGCCATATATTTTTTGTATATTTCTGTTTACCTGGACGATCATTGGTTTCCGATACAGGATATGTTTCATCCTCTTCCTTCTTATGCTGTCTGAATGATGTTTATCCTGGTCTCTGGCAATTGCTGCCAGTTGTTTTTACTTTTTACAACAGCCTCTATTCTTTCTATTGGTTGATCATTAGTGTTGTATAAATTTCTAAGGCTTGCATAAGTGTGATGAAGCATGTGCTCTTTAGAATTGCATGATTTAAATAATTTATTTAAGTGGTTTGGTTTTTAATGTTTTTTTGACGTACTTTCAGATTGAGAAGCTGAAAAAAGACCCTTCTCATAGGCCATTGGAGATAGCATTTACTGGCATGATTCGGTCATGCATGGAAGGTGGACACATGCAGGACTGCATATCTATGTTTGATCACATCAAGAGTTCTGTTCCTCCAAGTATAGGAATCATAAATATCATGCTTAAAGTTTATGGACGGACTGATATGTTTGCTGAAGCTAAAGGTCTTTTTGAATCAATTAAAATGCTTCCTGCCTGTTCACCTGCATGCTTAGATGGTTCTGCCACAGTTTCTCCTGATTCATACTCCTACAGTTCTATTTTAGAGGCTTCTGCTGCTGCGCAACAATGGGAGTATTTTGAATGTGTGTATAAGGAGATGATACTCAGTGGCTTCCAGTTAGATCAGCAAAAGCATGCACATTTGCTTGTGGAGGCATCCAGAGCTGGGAAGGTGAATTTCTTTTGGCCATTCCTCGTACCCATTCCTTTACTTTTGGTTTTAGATGAGAAACAAAATAGGGGGAAATAACATGTTGAATTTATGAATCTTCTTCTTGGAAGCAATGTCCTCAGTTAGGGAATCCTATGTCTCTATGTCTCTTAGTGGCTTGAAGTTTTATCACACCCTTACCATCAGTGAAGCTTTTCATGGAAAAGTCTTTTCGAGTCTTTAACCCGTTGTACCCTTTACTTGGTCTCCAGTTTCCAACAATATTCTATGCTAGCTGGGTTCATATGGTGTTTTCTCCTATCTTTGAAGCTTTGTCACATACAGAATGCGACCGCTTTTATTCTGAAATGGAACATGAACTTTTCAACTGCCTTTTATGTTTCTGAATATTCATACCCATGTACATTCACATGACAAATGAAGTGGGAAACTTATGAAGTTTGCGTCTTCCTAGACCTTTGTGATGGTTACTTTGTAAAAGTGCAGCATGGCTATTGAATTGCATGTGCACCTGCATAGTCACATGCACACACTGGGAGAAGGGGAAAAACCTGGTAGATGGCTTTGTCATGTCTTATGTTATGCTTCCTTAATCCTTGGATATTTACATCAAATAATGGAAACTGCAGTAATGACAAATTACATGTATTGTCAGCAACATATTCAGTTGTTGTATTTGTTATTTCCTGTATGCAGTGGCATTTACTGGAACATGCATTTGACATGCTGTTGGAGGCTGGAGCAATCCCTTGCCAGTTGCTGTTCATGGAAATGATATGTCAGAACATAGCTCGGCTTGACTTTGAAAGAGCCGTCACTCTTATCAAAGGTATGGAGCATGCTTTGCTTCATGTGAATGATAGGCAGTGGATAGATCTATTTAGAAGAAACCATGTACGTATTGGCAAAGAAAAAGTACAGAAGTTATTGAGCTTTTTTGATCACTGCAATACAATGTCAGATACCCCCTTCTCGAGCCTGTTGAAAGCTTTGAACTCTCTTTCTTCAGTGGATGATTCTACCTCTGTCTGCAATAGTGCATCTCCTGTTCCAAATGAAACCTCGAATTCAAGTTTGGAATGCGACAATGATCTTGTAGCTGTGACTTCAACCAGTTCCAGTGATGAAGTTGGGGAAGACTGTTCTGGTGAAATTATTGGTCTGGGGTCTGATAGTCACAAGGGGGGAACATGGGATATATCTACACGAGGCAACAATGTAGAAAGTGCTGATTTTGATGTGCCAACGGATATAATAACATCTTATTTCAACAGTAATTCTGGTCATGTTGTCGCTGATTTATCAGTCAATGATCAATATGATCTTGAGGATGTAAATGGCAGCCAGCTACTTCATTTATCCAGCAACAGTATTCTGTCAGCGGTTTCCGAGTTACCATCTGCATCTGAGATTCTGAAGTCATGGAAGAAAGTAGAGTAAGTGGTAGCATTTTGCAAATACATGGTTGATTGGCGGTCCTCCAGACTTGCAATGTAAAACTATCAGAGCCAGAGTTTAATGTGACAACTGGTGTATTTTTTAGGAAGTTTACTAGAAACGAAGTTGGGCGTGTTCACTATGTATTGTTAGAATGTATATGTCCCTATCTATACATATATCTATATGTATGTATATTACATATATTAGTATGCTAATATATGTCTTATATATATATATTTATGTGCATAGTTTAGGGTACTTAGGTCGTGTTTGTAATTTTATCTTTCTTTTTGTATTTTTCCTTTCTTTTATTTTTCACCTTTGTTTTATTATTTTTTAGAGGGAATATAGCTGTTGGAGGGAATATAACTATTGGACCAGCCTCCAACGGCTAGATTTCTAGCTGTTGGAGATGGCCCAACAGCCATCTCCCTTCTTCTCCTCCTTTTCTTGTATTATAAATAAGGGACATTTGTCCCTTGTTTTGACTAAGGCTTTTAGGCCTCTTTTGTATATTCTTCTCTTGAGATTAATATATTTGGTATCTTCTCCTCAAGTTTGAGGTTTGGCTTTGTATTACCTATTGAAGTTGTTGTGATCTTCAAGAGTGTATCCCTTGAAGCATTTGCATTCTCAAGATCGGGCTTGATTTACATGGTATCAGAGCAAGGTTGGACCTTTCGATTTGCTGATTCTCAAATATTGAAGAATCAATTCGTGCGGCCCTTTTTGGAGCTGAGAAACACACCCAAGTGTTTGATATTATTACTGGCTGCAGTATTGCACAAGAAGACCTGTCTTCTTGCTGATTTGTGGTGGCTGTTTTGGCACCAACTTCTTGCTGATTTTGTGGTGGCTGTTTAGACGCTGTTTTTGGGGCTACTCTACTACCTTTGTGGCTGACATCGTGGACCTTCCAAAGCTTTATTGTTGCTGAATTTGTAGCTGTTCTTCATCTAAGTTCTACCTCATCATCTCTACTACGTCTATACAAGGTACACATCATGGATGAAAGAACTTCTTCTACTCCTCTTCCTAAACTTACTTCATCAAATTATGTTTCATGGGCAAAAACTATGGAACATTTTATTAGAAGTAAAGGTTTATGGGGACTTGTTGATGGATCTAAAGGTGAACCTCAATTAGTCCTAATCAAAACCATAGACGGAAAAGCCCATGAACTAGATGGAGTTGAAAAGGACAAGGTTATGAATGAATATGAGAAAAAATGGGAGGAATGAAAGATAGGACATCATAAAATCATTACATGGATTATTGCTTGTGTCGATACTACAATCATGGGTCAAATAGCCAAGCATAATTTTGCTCATGAAGCTTGGGAATTCCTCAAGAAAACCCATACTATGAAGGATGTGACCTACATGTGCAATCTTCAAATGAAGATTGCAAGTCTCCAACAAGGGGATAAGTCTATTAAAGAGTACGTCGGGGAAATGGAACAATTATGGGATGAACTTGCTTTATTTGAACCCGAATGGTATGATCCAAGAGACATTGGAGTAAGAGAAAAACAAATTCAAAGGGAAAAATTTTATAAATTTATTCTTGGTCTTAGACCGGAATATGATGGGGTAAAAACTTCTTTGCTTCATAGACATAAAGTGCCACCTATAAATGAGGCCATAGCGGAGCTTCAAATGGAAGAGAATAGACTAAATTTTTCTAAAGAAAAGAGTGAAAGTGTTCTTGCTACCTCAAGACCGGGTGCTCATATGAGAACTTATAGGCCTCCTCACTTTAATCGGAATTATGAGCATAACAATAATGACAACAAGAAGATTATATGTTTTCATTGTCAAGAAGAAGAACATACTAAACCTAGATGTCCTAAATTGAGGAGATTTGATAAAAAGACAAGTATGGCTGGGACAATGTATGAGGAAAGCAATCGATTTGACCTAGACAAGCTTGTAAGTGCTCTTCAACCAAAGCTTATTGATGCTCTTCAACCGCTTTTCAAAGGAGGAGGGACTTCTTCAAATTCCGGAGCAACGGTGGCATCTACATCATCAAGTAAGTACTCTTGGATACTTGATTCCGGAGCTTCATTTCATATGACCCCTTGTAGTTCACTACTTACCGAATGCACTAAGGAAGAATCGTGCCCTTTTGTTAAAACCGCCGATGGAACTTCTCTTGAAATCAAATGTGTTGGAAATATTGATCAAAATTTTAATTCAAAAGTTTTCAAAATACCAAAAGTAAGATTTATTCTCAAACTTAACTTAAATCTCTTGTCGGTTTCTCAAATAACCAATCATGGATGTGATAATGTCTTCTCACAAAATAATTTTTTGATACAGGACCATCTTTCGAAGAAGACGATTGGGGAAGGTTCTAGAAAAAATGATCTCTACTATGTTGATTATTTGGATCTTTCCAACCCTACTTGCAATGTAGTAAAGAAGAGTGACATTCAACTTTGGCATCAAAGACTTGGGCATTCAAGTTTAGGAAAAATGTCTTGTATCCCTTTTTTGGAAAAGAAATGTAAAGAAATGATCTCTTGTGATGATTATATTAAAGCCAAAATTAAGGCTTTATCTTTTGGAAATAGAAATTTTGTTGCAAAGACACCCTTTGAATTAGTGCATTCGTATGTATGGGGTCCCGCTCCTATTATGTCTAAAGGTGGTTTGCTTTATTATGTCATTTTTGTGGATGATTACTCTCGATATGCTTGGGTTTACTTTCTTAAACGCAAATCGAAAGTCTTTATGAATTTCAAAAACTTCTACAATATGATCAAAACACAATTTGATGCAAACCTTAAAATTTTTAGAAGTGATTCCAGGGGAGAATTCATTTCCAATGAATTTGAAGAATTCCTAAAGGAAAAGAGAGTTATACACTAAAAGTCTTATCCCAAAACCCCCCAACAAAATGGAGTTGCGGAAAGGAAACATAGACATATTCTTGAAACAACACGAGCCCTTCTTATAACAAAAAATGTTCCTAAAAATTTTCGGGCTGAAGCTATTCTAACATCCGTTTATTTGATTAATAGAATGCCTTCTAAAGTTTTAGAAAACATTTCACATTTTCAAAAACTTTTTAATTTGGAGCCAATTTATAAAAGATTTAAAGTCTTTGGTTGCAAATGTTACATTCTAAATGACCAAAATGACAAACTCTCATCTAGGACTATTCAATGTGTCTTTATTGGCTATTCCGAAACTCAAAAAGGATATAGATGCTATGATATTGAAAAAGATAAGGTGTATGTTTCAAGAAATGTGATATTCTTAGAAGAAGAAAATAGCTTTAATGAAAGTAAACCCAAGCATGAAGATGACTATTCTTTTTTATGGATAAATGATGATGATGATGGTAATAATGATGATGATATTTTGCATTCTTCATATGATGCTTTAAATGAGGTTGATAGCACTTCTTTTAATAGATCACCAAGAGAGGTTTTAGTTTATAAGAGAAGGTCTCAACAACACATCCAAGAGTCTCAACCTACTCTTAGGAGATCTCAAAGAGATATTCATCTACTTCAAAAATTTGTCTCCAACGAGTATTTTTCCCCAAAACATAGGGCTTGCTTATTAGCTATTCACTCTTTTGATGAACCTTCATCCTATCTTGAAGCCAAAACTAACCCACATTGGGTTGAAGCCATGAACAATGAACTTAAAGCCCTTGAAGACAATAAAACTTGGGACATTGTGTCTCTTCCTATCGAGAAAAAGACAATAGGGTGTAGGTGGGTTTATAAA
>JAANDH010000057.1:209518-292988 GCA_011799765.1 Nymphaea thermarum
GGGGGGGGGGGGGGGTGTTAGAATGTATATGTCCGTATCTATACATATATCTATATGTATGTATATTACATATATTAGTATGCTAATATATGTCTTATATATATATATTTATGTGCATAGTTTAGGGTACTTAGGTCGTGTTTGTAATTTTATCTTTCTTTTTGTATTTTTCCTTTCTTTTATTTTTCACCTTTGTTTTATTATTTTTTAGAGGGAATATAGCTGTTGGAGGAAATATAGCTGTTGGACCAGCCTCCAACGGCTAGATTTCTAGCTGTTGGAGATGGCCCAACAGCCATCTTCCTTCTTCTTCTCCTCCTTTTCTTGTATTATAAATAAGGGACTTTTGTCCCTTGTTTTGACTAAGGCTTTTAGGCCTCTTTTGTGTATTATTCTCTTGAGATTAATATTTGGTATCTTCTCCTCAAGTTTGAGGTTTGACTTTGTATTACCTATTGAAGTTGTTGTGATCTTCAAGAGTGTATCCCTTGAAGCATTTTGCATTCTCAAGATCGGGCCTGATTTACATGTATATGCTGGTAAAAGATAACACAAACAGGACATGCCTGACCTCCGTGTTGACCTCCGTGTTTATCAGTAGTTTGGTCTGTTTGGTGATAGCATTGGCTGTGAAGATTCCAAGTCGCTGTGTTTCATTCTTTTTTATTTTCCTCTGAGGGGAGAACGAAGAAATTTGCATTGCCAAACAAGAGTGGCAAGACACGAGGAACCCAATAAATTTCAGATGTCACATAGGCATCCTATTCTGTCTGGTTGATAGCCAGAACCGATCGTCACACAGAATTGATATTCAACTAATTTCTATGGTCCTTTGTAGTCTGCAGTGCATGACTATTAACAAAAAAGCAGCTTTCGAAATTCAATGGTTTGTTCTATGACTTAACTATCGGAGTAACCAGAACTTAAGTGTTTTGGACAATTTCTGCAATCTGGCCTCTGCAGTTGGTACTATGCGTAATTACAAAAAGGTGGTTGTGGAGAGTGGTAGTTGCTTAATATTTGCTGGATCAGAATAAATGGTTCTCTGTTTGCCTCTTGCAACAGCACGTCGTCTATGGGAATCTGAATCTTCAGAGCATTGTTGTCTGAAACAGGATTTACAGTGAGAGCCCAGCCGATTACAGTAAGTTACTTACATCTTCATGTATAGAATGAAAGCTTTTTCTTGCTATTGGCAGGCATTATTGTTAGATTATATTGTGTGCCTAGCTGCCTTAACCTTTTCTAATAACGACATCTCATTCTTTAATCTTGATCATTCTGCTCCTGTCGTCGTCAAACGTGTACATGTGATCTGGTGATTATTGGAAATTCCGTTTGCTGTATTTCAAGCATTTTGGACCTCTGCTTACAAACATTTAAATGGATTATGGTGGAAATATGCCTTTTCTATCAAAATAACTACGGTCTATATGCTTCACAAATGAACCATGATGAACACATCTATGGGGTCAAATCTTGGAAAAGTGACTGGAGAGATACGGCTGCAACTTCAATCATCATCCCTTGATCGTCATAGCCGAGTTATTCGTGTTTGCGTGTTATGCAGGTGCCGTTGGGCAGCCAATCATGTGAATTCAGGATTCTCTCTCTCATGGTCCGGCACCCAAGCTACTCACAACAATTGCAGGTGACGAATGATGAGGTATGAGAACAAGATGAACATATATCACACCGGCGGAGGAAAAAAAATTTTTTTACATTGAAAAAATTAAATTTTTTTAGCTTGGCCCCATCGGTCGCTCTTTGTCGCTCCTCTTGGCCCGACCCTAACCCGGCCGTCGAATTGTCTTGGCCCGACCCTAGAAAAAATCCTAGCTCTGCCCGCCGAGGTCTCTTAACGGTGTCCCACCGAGCAGGGGCGGAGGGAGCGGGCCCGCCCGGGCCATGGCCCGGGTGAGCGCAGGAATTTTTTTTTTTACATTGAAAAAATTAATTTTTTTTAGCTTGGCCCGATCGATCGTTCTTCGTCGCTCCTCTTGGCCCGACCCTAGAAAAAATCCTAGCTCCGCCCACCGAGGTCTCTTAACGGTGTCTCCCGAAGGTCTCTTAACGGTGTCCCACCGAGCAGAGGCGGAGGGAGTGGGGGGGCCGCCCGGGCCATGGTCCGAGTGAACGCAAGAAATTTTTTTTTTTTTTACATTGAAAAGATTAGTTTTTTTTAGTTTGGCCCGATCGGTCGCTCTTTGTCGCTCCTCTTGGCCCGACCCTGACCCGGCCCTCGAATTGTTTTGGACCGACCCTAGAAAAAATCCTAGCTCCGCCCCTGATCACACACACACACCGAGGGAGGGATTTGTGGTGATTTTAAATGGCTGCCCTTCCGTGACGCACAAACTAGGTTGCATTGGCCTAATTACAAGTGATAGATTTACTTAGGCTATGTAGATGGATGGAAAAGAAAGGGATTTTGTGGACGAGACGAGAACTCTTTATTTGGCAATTTAACTTTAATTACTCGTAAGATCTAAATTTTGTAATGACGATTCCATAAGTTGCAGTGACCAGCGTGGACCTTCCCACGGTGGGTACTTTTTGTCTCGAAGCACTGTAATCTGAATCCACACTCCTGACATTACCTACATCTGAAAAGGGACAAAACAACGACGGCAATGCTGAAGATTAATTAGACACGGGAAGTCAAGTTACAGTGTTTTCCCCAGTGTTAGAAACGACCATTCAAGTGGGATTCATGGCAAACCAAGTCAATAGCCAGGTCAATAGTGTAGTGTAGCTGGTTGGTTTGAGGGTGTTGATGATACATTTTTAGTTAAATTCTTTCGAGTGTTATTATGGGTGCTACTCATTTAAACTGCAAACTGTGGTATATGCAACCCTCTAGTCGTATGCATACGTAAGTTCTGAAACAAGTCAGAACCACCACCCCCACGTCGATGGTGGCCGATTCAAATGTGTCACAAGTTAGCTTTTAGCTATAGAATATTTTAAAATTCATTGCATTTTAATTAATTATTATATTATATTATATTATATTTTTGACTGATTCACAACGAACTCAAGGTGGGGCTCAAGAGCCGATTCATCCTCCACAGGTTTTGCCTTCCCTAACACATGAAACATAACGTGTTCATTAGGCAACAGAAAACATTGAACGAGGTGTTCATTAGGCAACAGAAAACATTGAACGAGATCTGGTACTTTTTAGCGGAGCCAAAACCTGAACTGAATCTTGCAAACCTAAATCCAGATCCATGCTTGTTCACCAAACTTGATCCAATGGATTACTGATCACTTGGATATCTGACTTTGACAACGTTGTAGCAGAGATCGGTTTATCATTTATCATGTAAAAGAAAAGCAAACATTTAACAAGAACAGCACCTGTGTTCTATTCATTAAACACAAAATCTTGGCCAAGAAAAATGAGTAAATGAGTCACATCCCTCCCTCGTTTGCAAAAACAAACAAACAAAAAATGCAGTACTAAAGATGAATCCGATTCAAAGGTTAAATTCTCTTGTTTTGCCTCCTGGCGACACATACTCAAATAGGACATCTTTTGCCTTCTTCAAACGCAATCCGAGAATACAGACATTTTGCCTTTTGAAAAATACTTTGCTCGTAACCGGCAGCTCAAGTTATTCATAAGAAGCTCAAGCAAAAAGTTGAAAAGCGAAAAGGGGAAGAATTTAATTCCCAATGCTTGATCATACGACTTCATTATCTACAGCAACAAGTACATATCCAAATGCACGAATCGTACGGAGAGTCTCTCAATGTCATGAAAAATATGGATTTCTTGGAAATAATTTGAGAAGATATCAGTCCATATAAGACTATATATTTACAGACAAAACTATTGGCATAATATAGAAAATACAAAAATGAAACGAAATCATTTCAATCAGGTTATTATGTTAGAAACACTACATTTCCAAGCAAGATGGCATTTTGTAATGGAAAACATTGACCATTAAAAATGTCATGGCAAAGCTAAGATGGCTACGCATGGCGGATAGGAAAAGAAAGGACAAAAGATGAACCGAAATGCTATTCTTGAAAGATATGTTAGACATACTTGCCAGAAGCAGAGATCACTGAGTATGATACTTGAGACAGAACAAAGGATGGTCGACTGAAACTTAATTTTACAGACAACCTGTACAAGCAACTTTATTGACATCTTATATACTGTAAAATGTGGACAGAGCATGGGCCTTCATGATAAAGCTCAAGGTCAGACCATCTTAACATCCAGAATCTTGAGAAGGCGCCTTTCACCATTCTCTGGAAGAAGCAATAGTTGGTCACAAACCACAAACTGTTAAACCCATAGAATTTAAGTCCCATCCATACTAAATGCTAATAGCTTAGACAAAATGCGAAGGCCAAGTTTTTTTTCTTCGCAAATATCAGCAGAAAATGCTGACCAGCAACTAAATAGTCCTATTCAGTCAATGAAATTATGTATGCCCAAGAAACACAACATAACCATTTCAAATAGGAGCTTAAACATAAATCATGCACGACTGATGCTGAGGAACTGTCACTTAAAGAAAACAAATCACATATACTGATGTGAACATTTCAAAACCACAGAAAATGGCCCCACGCTAAATAATTTCCTCCTCCTTCAGAGTTGTCATTCAGAACTAGTTAATTATGCCAATATCCAATTATACCACTAAATTACTCCTGTGACAGGCTGGAAACCAGTTCAAGATTGGTGTCCCCAATGACCATGTAACGTGAAATCTAAATAGCCAAATTAAATCCTGTCAAACAAGAGCTTTGATCCAAAGCTTGTCTCCCACTTGGCACACTTGGCTAATGATATCCTAAGGATTCCATAGGATATTACAATCATATGCACATGCATTATCAACTGAAGCTATTTATTAATAAACATACTATACTGTAGGCAAACATCAAATTTATTACTTGCACCAAAATATCATTTAAAAATTTTAATACAGGAATACTCAGTCAAAGGGTTCATCAAATTATGACATTCTGCACATGTTATGGATCTGAATGACAGGAAAATAGTTCTTATGAATGTTTATCGAATTGAATACTCAATGCCATGATTTGGATTTTAACTTAGTTATTTTTGATGATAATTCCATGAACTGTCCTCCATCTATTCATATGGATTCTCATTCAGGTATTATGGCAATTTAAGTGACCCATGACATTTTCTTTTCAAGAAACTGCCATATATGGCTAAAGCTTCCTTTTTCGTTATGAAGAACAAATTACAGGGCAATGCCTTCCTTCCACCTCCTTTTCTTCAGTTCTCTAGTTGTATATATCTATAGAAATGAGGTTCTACAATAACCAGTTTTCTTGTTCTCAACCAGATCACTGTTACAGTGCATAAAATTAAAGAAACATCTTAAGCACATGCACGGGACATAAAAAAGTGTGTGAATACTAGTCAACTTGCAGTGACGTCTAGCAGGTTGACATGAAAATAAGATCGATCACGACTACCCCTATACCAATTCAGGAATCTGATTGAGCTGAATCAAGAGAGGACATGGTGTGACAGTGTCGATTAATGATTTTCATGGAGGGGGACCAGCAATAGGAAGATTCCTATCTATACTCTTTTTCCAACCTACAAGTTTTATGTCCCACTATGGCCTAAATACGTTCCTTGGTTGCTGCACTTTAGTGGGTCCAGTTCAACCATTCAATTATGCCATTACTTTTTTTTGTGAAATGCCACCTAACAGAAAATTAGGATGATCGGTAGATTTTATCTATTAATTCAGATTTGTGGCATCTAATGCATATTCCAATGATAGACCAACATAATCAGGTTCAGTTTATTTCAACTTTTTATCGGATCTAAGGACAATAAGTTCATCACGTCTAATGACTGATCCTCTCACTACATAACCTACGCATGCCTTGTTCGGAACATCTGAAGAGTAAGCTTATCAATACTGATATCAACCCTAAGAATCTGAGAAACGTCAAATGAAGAGATCCTTTAATGTTGCATATAAGGATCAAACTGAAACAGATCTCACATCGTTCAAACTATCTACAGTTCCAAACAAGTTTCAGCGCCAATAATGACAGCTTTTTTGTAGAAGATTCACAGCTAAACCATATAACGCAAAGATCATAAGCATAAAGATCAACGCAAACTTACGTTTATTCAAATTGAATAACAGAATAATACATCTGCATTTCATCCCATTTGCCACTGTAACAATTCCAAAGTAGAAGGCCAATGAGAACGATAACGAGAAGATGATTTCTGGATCCAAAATTCTGAAGAAATGGGGAAAAAATGCAATCACCTTCAGAACTGGCTCGCCCGTGTTGGTGGCCTGTGACTGTTTGGCTTGTGCATTGATCTGCGCACGCGTGGCTCTCCCATATGCAGATTTTTCAAATTCTTCTTGCCTACATCACGTTTCCGGCTCCATATTAGTAAAACAACCCCGTCCAATTTACAGAAGCATTCGGAAAGCAATCAAATTCCACATTAGAAAAAAAAAAAACCACTAAGGCAACCCCCACAAAGCATTTCTTTCCTGTTCCAGAAACCAACCGTGAAATTCCCCAGTCCATCTAAAGAAAATAATCTGTGGCGCTCAAAATTCAATTGGATCAAATTCCGAGGCCTTGACCAATTCAAGCAGTATGTAAGCCCACCCACTATGAACAAGAATCTTGTCCGACCAGGAAGTTGACAATGCCCAATAAGAAGAGGAACAGCGAATTCATCAATAAATTGTCAAGCAGACTAAAGAATCCTATGGAGCAAAGAGAAAAAGAAGAGAAAAGGCGATGGAAGTGAAGAACGGACACACAAAATTCGCACCAAGAAATCAAGAAAAGCATTAAGATGAAGGAAAGAGGAAGGAAGAGAGGCTGGGAGGGAGGAGATCCATGCCTTCTCTCAGCGGCTTCCGCCGCCCTTTGTCGAGCTTCCTCAGATTGGACACGATCGGCCTCTGCTCTCTCTCTTCTGGACTCCTCTCCGGCGCCAAAGCAAGAGGAGCACGCCCCCATCTGCCCCTCGCCGACTCCCTCCCTCCCCACCACTCCTCTCGACTCCCGCGTTGACGAGCGCGTCGTTCAGATCGATGGTAGTTTTATTCCTTGGCGCCCTGCGTTGGACTCGCCGTTCTAAGAAAAAAACTTCAGCTTCTGAGAACCAGAATGGTAAAATCAACCAGCTCAAATGAGATTGAGGTCAATTTTTTTCCATTTTGGAAGCTATATTTACCTTGATTTTTGTTTAATCTTAAATCTAATTTTAGTCTTGGATATTATAAAAGTTGGGAGGTAAGATAAGCTAGAAAATGCAGTTTTGTTCTACTGGTTTTAATTTTTAATAAAATTTTGCCACTTTTCTGGTTTTTTATTTCAAATGGCAGTCAATTATTTGATTTTATTAGTTGACAATATGTCAAAGGTAATTATATTCCCATAGTACTTGGCCCGATACAGGCTGATCCACACATATTATACTGCTTTATGAAGTTTCTGACACGATATGAAATCCGATATATATCTACAATATTGCTCATAATAACTTGTAAAAACGAAAATAAAGTTTATCACTGTGGGTTATCAAACTAAACTAAGTGGCTTCAAACTCTCCAAGGGCATGCTAGATGTTCCTATTACTCTACTTAACAGGTGTTTCACTTTTCACTCAGGTCCCAAAGCATTCTTACTCTCGCGAAAGCAAAAAGAAATGGGAGGCAGTTTTGATCTTGAATCACCAATAAGTAGCTTCTATGTATGTCCGAAACTTTTTGAAATTGATTTAGTAGAGAAAATAAGTCCAACCAAGTAGCTGTGTTGAGAAATGTTTTTGTTTTCCGACAGTTGCTCGTGTAAACATTTCAGTATCAAATCAAAACATGGCGCAACGGGTAGGCCATGATAATCAAAACACACTATCTCTTGCTGTCAAACTAATTATAACTAATTTCTAGAGAAAGAGCAAGAAATAGAGGGGAGGCCCAGAAAGTTAAAAAGTGAATAGTAAGAGTTCAGTCCATTAGAGAACTGGATTGAAGACCTTTAAGTTGAAAGAAATCAAGAGTTTAGTACACACAAAATTATTATATAAATTAAAGGGGTTTTCGTTTACCTAACCCTAGGGGCAGAGCCAAGGAGGGCCCTGGCCCCACCTCAATTTTTTTTAAAATTTACATGTAAATTTTAGAAAATTTCAATTGTCCTGTATAAAAATTTTGAAAAATGATATTTCGGTCCCTGTCAAAATTTAGAAACTTTTAATTCGGCTCCCCTCATGAAAAAATTCTGGCTTTGCCCCTGCCTAACCCTAACTTCAGCCTATCAAAGAAGAAAGTGGTAACTACACATTGTTGTTTACTGCTTCTTTCCTCCAAATTGCATTACTAACACATAGATCTTGGACATTTCCACCCTGCCCTTAGGTATAGAAGTCAAATTCCAATTGGCTTCAACCTTGGAGGGGTTTAGTGCACCGACTCGGGCCAATGACTGGCAGGCAGTAGCTCGCTAGTGTGCTATGGGTGCTCGGCATCGGTGGGAGCTCGACACGCTCTGCGTGACACATGGGCCCAGCATGACACTCTGGGCCTTAGCCCACCACATGGGCTGGGCCTTGTCCATTTCACATCACCTCTGACGAGGGGACACATGTTTCTATTTAGGCAGGTGTGTTTTTTTTTTGGGAGGCGGGGTGCGAGGTGCGGCGCGACACATTGAGCTCTTTCATTAGCCGAACATTGGCGGACATGGAAAAATGCACTAATTGATGTGCAGTGGATGCTTCAATTTAGACACCGATGCAGCCTTGGACCTTAGAAGTAAGGAAATTACTTCAATTCTCACTCAGGCATCTCTCCTTCTCATCCCAATTGGCCTGACAACTGAGGGATCAGTGCAAATGGCTTCACTGTAGTTCTAGTGTTTCAATAAAATTTTAGCTGTATTAAATTCAATTTCCTTTATAATTTAGATGATTCGTGTATGAACCATTTACATCCTTTCTCAACAAACCTTTTCTCTTTAAGGCTCATTCATGGTTTCCCTTATTAAAGAGTTCCTTATGAAAAAAAAAAAAAGCATTATTCTTTAAGGCTCTTTGTATTCCCCTATATTGGGCGCATTCACGAGTGGTGTATGCAATACATATACACCGAAGAAAAAAGGGGGATGGGGGTTGAGAGGTATTTTAGAAAGTTTTTTTTTATAAAGAAATGTACTTTTTTAGATTTTTTAAAACTTTTTTTACAATCATTCTTTATTTTTAAAAACTCCCTTTTTACTTAGTCAGGGTATTTTGGTCATTATAAACTCACATGGACAATTTTTTGTGCACATAACCAGTTTCGCAGCAAGTGGAGTTATCTAGCATACATATCCATGTCTTTGGTGCAGCAGTTGTTGCTTCCCAAGCTTGGCTCTAACCTTCGTGACCATTATACTGTCGCGGACATGACCGGGGTTTGCAAATGAGACAGGTTTAGCATCTTGAAGCTTTTGTCATCCTATATTATATTGGATTTGATTCTGACCCTTTCTTTAGGTGTATTTCTTTACGTTCGATTTGAGATCCGAGGTGATTTGAGATTTTGAGATTCGAGTCTGAGATCAGGCCTTTCCTTTTATTGGAGTACATCTGAGGATTTTAGTACCATATAATGCGGATATCAAGTCGAAGAAATCCACTATTTGTTTGATCAGGGAGTTGCCACACAGTATGAGATCCGATGCTATCAAACACAATCTTAAACGGCATTAGGTAATAGGAATGCTGCATTTTTTTGGAACACTGCATTTCAAAGAAGGTAATGTTCCCGTTGCCGAATGCCGGCGTCTTAATATATTTAGCTGTCTCAAATCTAGCCTTTTACAACCCTAGATGCAACGTTCTTGAGTATTAAATCTTACAGATCCAAGCTGAGGTCTACTGAATCCATGACTTCCAAGAAACCTGTTAATTCCCTTTTTCCATGACACACTTTCTTGGCTCTCACTCACTTCCTGTTTCACACTGCTTGCTAACTATTGTGGAAGAAATGAAAAAGTTTTGCCATTGAAAATTTAGGTACCATAGTTATTGATAATTGAATACAAACTAAAACCAAATAATGATATTTAAGGATTTGAAAGAAACACCTGGTGTTATCTAAGAAAGAAGGAAATATTGAGGACCATGAAAGAAATAAACGGAGCGGGAAATAACCTCATTCGTTGAAACAAGCAAACCTAGTTTATTTTTGTATGTACATGTGAATTTTTTGATGGACAAACAATTAAGTAGGTACTTCCTCACAGAATAAACTTTTAAAGGTCAAAATAAACGGCTTTTCAAATTAGTCCGGGTTCCCTAAATGAATTTTAAAGACCGAACTCCCGATCAGCGTATTGATAGAGGTGTCGATGATCAATATGAATATAATCTGGCAGTTAATTCAAACTTGAATTCAAGTAGTTGAATATGGCATGAGGATTACATGCATCCAAATAGTAATCAGATGCAGATATGTATGGCTTTTCTTACTGAATCCAATACATATATCTAATTTCTGTAAACATAAAAATCTGGTAATAGTATTATATATACATGTGTCTGCCACTTATATATTTGAATCTAAATCTGTTCTCCAGTCAGATTAGGCAATATGTAAATGACCATATATGATAATAGCTACATCCAATGTGAATATATGCAAGTTGACCCATTACAGATATATAACCCAGTCTGACCTGATCAATGTATATTCTTGTATAATCAATGGACTCTTTCAACACCCAGACACTCTACTGTTCATCTATCTCCAAAGTTGTTGATTCTAATTTATTTATTCATCAACTGCTTTGCTGCTAATTTATTCATCAACTGCACTGCGCTCATAAGCCTAGGAGTTGCACCCGCACAGGAGACTTCAAGAAAGTAGCCATGTTCTAGCATTTTGAGTAGTATAATCAGGTGGCACAGATGGCGGGAGACACTGTCTGATGCCTCAGGCCGGTATTGTTCCTTGCTATATCAGATCACATCTTTTGTTGCAGACATGCGAGTCTTTTGATGAAGTCTATCTACCAATTTCACCCTCCCCAACAAAACCTCGAGTCTTTTGTTGCAGACAAGTGATCAGACCCCATGATCTGCTCACCTTTCCACCATTCTCCTTTTCCTTGATTGACTTCCATCATCTACAAGTGAGAATTTGAAAAAGGAAGAAAAATGAGGAGACAGGAGGAGTCACAAGCATTCATGAACCTAAACTAATCAAGGGAGAGATGAACAGTCATGTTATGAGAAAAACTGAAAGAAGCTAAAGGTTGCTGCTTAAGGTTGTGAAGGAGACTTTGGCATGCCTGCTCTCTGCTGCACTTACCATTATCAGTACTACTGGAGAGTAAGTTTCAAGATAAAGAATTGTGAAGGGTGCGTTGTTGCCATTTCTACAATCATTACTGGAGAGCAAGTTGCAAGAAGTTAAAGATGAAGCTTCAACTCTTCCATTATGCACTCTGGTTTTGTCAGCATGATTGTTGGGGCTTACTCAAGGTTTGCCTTTTAGGGGACATGGGCATTAAACGGTCCAGCCATTAGAGGGCACCTCATCATTGAGAGCAATTCACTATCAGTTATTAGTTTGAGACATGAGAGGAGACAATTTCTTACCCTTCCCAAAAGCTATCAGGTTTCTCAGCCATTTCTTGATACAAGATGCAGATCTTCCTAACAACTGTACCAAATTATAAAGTGCGCCACTTTGGAATATGAAAGTATGTGTTTTTTGTCTTTTGAAGTTGAAAATTAATTGTTTATTGTCATTTAGAAAGAGAAAGGCATTGCTCGTGTTTTGTTTAACCAAAACGCTTAACTAATCAAGAGCAACGGTAAAGTTAAGCAAGTATTTGGTTATTATATGGCAAGAAAACTACGGCTCTTATAAATTATCTAGGAGTTTTAGAAGTGCCTGACATATTGCGTTGCTGATGGAGTTGATGCTAATTTCACACTAATCTAGAACACTTAGGCATTCATAGTACAATTTTTTGATGCAGCTTGAATGCTCAGGCGTGCATGTTAATTAGTTTCAAGAAAAAAGCCAAAACCATTAAAAAAATCAAGAGGTGTTGTAAAGAAAAACTTGCAGAGTTCTTAATTTAACACATTTGAAAGCTATGCTACTATTGAACGCTAGGCCTATAGGAAAATTCAAGTGGGGGGACTTCCATTGAACGGGAACAGAGAGCAAAAGAGGAAAGTGGGGGCTTGGGGCTCTGATATTGAGAGAGATGGCGTGGCTGAGGCATGATGTTCCCCATGCTAAAACTGTTTTTTTTCCATTGCCAAAAGAACATGGTCAATATAATAGATTATAAGTTCTAATTTCATCATCTACAATGAAATATCAACAATACACAAACTCATAGGTCTCCCCAAATATGTCTTAGAAAACAAAAGGCTATCATTTTAGAAAACAAAAGGCTCTTGGGTCATGACTGCGCTTAAGAAACAGGATAATCTTGGATATGCCTTTTCAGATGAAGTGGGAGTTGCTTCTGACCATAAACAAACAAGGCATATAAGGATTTCAGAGCACCACCGAATCTGTCTTCATACAGACGTATAGGCTTTCTTTCTCTCTCTCAAGGAGAACTACAGTTGCTATCATTTTCCTTGGTCCCGGAGAGCGAGCCAGTGAGGGAGCAGGAAGAATGGGGAAGATGGTGGCCGCGGTGATGGCCTGGTGCACGCGGGGTTGCTTTTCTCCTCTCTCTATCTCTCTCCACACATTCCATGCCATAAACGGCCCCCTTTGCACGCCTGCACCCATGAAATTCCTCCCCACCCTCTTCTCTTCTCATCTTTTCATACTTCTGTCAGACCACCAATCCCGTTTATAAATTCCCCCCATAACCCATTTCCCACTGTCTCTACATACAGCAGACACCAACCTTCACTCTGTAATGGAAAAAGAACTTAAAAAAAGAAGAGATTCGAGTCTCCTTATCGATTGTATCATGCAAACCCATCATAGATTCTCGTCCACCATCATTCCCTTCATAAAATAAAAGGAAAAGTTATAAGAAGAAGAAATCCTGCTCTCTCTCTCTCTCCCTCTCATGACTTGCATGGAAAAATCCCTACCACCATAGGAGACCCATTATAGATTCTTGTCCACCATCATTCACCTCCACCTCATAAAACCTCACTCTTTAGAGGAGAGAAAGAGAAAGGGCATGCACGTCAAGCGTCGTACAAGCCAGCCTGCATGGATACTCTCTTTAGGTTAGTCTCCTTCCCTACAGAGCCGCAAACATCCTTCACCACCACCACCACCACCACCACCAACAGCGGCGCCACCACCAACACCACCATCTCCTCCTTCCACCAAGAATGCTGCAACCCACCTTTCATGGATGACGACGATGCCGATTTCTCCTCCCCTTCCTCCTCCAACAAGCATTTTCTCCCCTACCAGACTGACTCCCATCAGGTGTTCGACCCCATTCCCACTGACTACCACCCGCCGATCCCCCACGAGTTTACCTCCTCCACGCACCCACCTCCCAACTGGGCGGCCACCCTTCTGGCCGACTGCGCTCAGGCCGTCGCCATCAACGACTCTGCTCGCATCCAGCAACTCCTGTGGTTGCTCAATGAGCTCTCGTCCCCCTACGGCGATACCGACCAGAAGCTGGCCGCCTACTTCCTCCAGGCTTTGTTCGCTCGAATCACGGGCTCCGGTCAGCGGACCCACCGCACCCTGTGCGCCGCCGCCGAGAAGGGCCTGTCGTTCGAGTCGACCCGCCGGACCATGCTCAAGTTCCAGGAGGCCAGCCCCTGGGTGACGTTCGGCCACGCCGCGGCCAACGGCGCCATCCTGGAGGCCTTCGACGGCGAGCCCAGGCTCCATATCGTCGATATCAGCACCACCCATTGTACGCAGTGGCCTACCTTGCTGGAGGCCCTCGCCACGCGCTCCGACGACACCCCGCACCTCCGCCTCACCACCCTCGTCCTCGCCGACGCCGCCGGAAGCTCGGCAACGAACGTGATGAGGGAGATATCGCAGCGCATCGAGAAGTTCGCTCGCCTCATGGGCGTCCCGTTTAAGTTCTCAGTGGTGTACTGCGGGGAGGGCGGGCTCAGCGAGGACGTGCTCAGCCGAGTCGAGATCGAGCCCGGCGAGGCAGTCGCCGTCAACTGCGTCGGGGCGCTCCGGCGCGTGCCGCCGGGACCAGGGCGCGACGCACTCATCGCTGGGTTCAGGCGGCTCGGGCCGAAGATCGTGACGGTCGTCGAGGAGGAAGCCGACTTCTTCGGGAGCGAGGAGGGGCAGTTCATGGCAGCTTTCCTGGAGTGCGCCCGTTTCTTCTCCACCTACCTGGAGTCCCTGGATGGGAGCTTCCCGAGGACGAGCAACGAGCGGCTAGCGCTCGAGCGCGCGGCTGGGAGGGCGATCGTCGACGTCGTGTCGTGCCCCGCCTCAGAGTCAGCGGAGCGGAGGGAGCGCGGCGTCGGCTGGACGAGGCGGCTGTGCTGCGCCGGGTTTTCTCCCATGGCCTTCAGCGACGAGGTCTCCGACGACGTCCGGGCGCTGCTTAGGCGGTATAAGGATGGGTGGTCAATGGTGCCTGCTGGAGATTCTCCCGGAATATTCCTGGCGTGGAAAGAACGTCCGGTCGTATGGGCGTCGGCGTGGAAGCCATGAGGGCAGTCCACGCGATAAGGGCAGCCGAGAGATTTGGCTCGGGTTGGGTCCGTGATGGAGATCAGAGGAAAACAACCAGACCCGACCGACCCGTTTACCTTTGTCATAATGATGGAAACATGAGAGAGAGAGAGAAAAAAAGAAAAGAAAGAAGAAGAAGATAACAAAAGGAGTGTTTCAATTTGATTTGAAGTTTATTTTTCTTAGTTTTTTTTTTTAAAAAAAGAGAAAAAAGGGAGAATGGTGAATTAGGAACAAAGAGAGAGATCATGATTGCTTTTAGTGTGATTATGTTATGACACATTATGCTTTTGATGAATGAACAGCTTTTTTGATTTGCTTTTTTGATTGTTTACCTTTTTCCTTTTAAAGTAGGACTCATCTACTGAGCACAGCTCACTAATAGGGGTAAAAATGGCAGGCAGGATGGAAAAGAGAATCCCACATTCTATCTTGGTGCCTTTTTAAGTTGTAACTTCTAATTCATTTTAAATTTCATAGTTGCATATTGTACATTTTAATTAAATTGAGCTCTAAAACCGATTTGCCTATTGTTACTGGGCTTTTAAATAATTAAAACTTAATATGTTTTATATGTTTCGATTTGCATATTGTACATTCTTCAGGTTTCAACATAGCGCTGCACAATGAATCAAGCTAACTGAGGCTCGACTCAAACTTGAGTTTAGATTTATGCTCAATAAAAACTCGGCTTATTTACACTTGGCTCGGCTTGGCTACATAAATATGTCATGAATGAGAGATTTTGCGTTGCTAAGTTCTTCATTAGAGGATATTTGGATGTAGAATATAGGCATTCTTTGTTTGGATTTTTTATTAAACAGTCATTTATAGTTCAATTATTGCAAGAAAACTAGGGAAACAAGTTAACGAGTTAAATGAGATAAAAGAAACGAGATAGGTTAAGTTAACAGAAAAGAGTTAAGCAAATTAAGCGAGTCGAGCTTGAGCTCGATGCTGTGTAATTGAGTCGAGCTCCATAGAACAAGCTTGAACTCGAGTTTCTGAGTGCGTCGAGCTCTAGACTGTGCCCATACACAGCCCCCCACCTTAACTTACCTTGTTTAGGATCCATTTGCATATCTAATTCAGATCTGGCGTGCAGTCTAGCAACCAAATCTGGATCTGACTTTCGTATCTGAACAGGATCCGATAAAGAACCGACCCGGTTGCGTGTCAATGTCAGATATTATGCAAGCTAGATCTGAATTCAGTTGAGAAAAATAGGTGTGCATCTGAGTTCGAATCCGAATCCGGGTCCACATGGTCCACATTGCATGTTGTGGAATGGATCATAAGCTGGGGAGACCATGAGCCTGCAGTCGGATCATGACTGCCTTTTGCAGTCATTGGTAATGGGCAGCCCACTGAGCTTATGTGATGTTTGGTCCATGCTGTTGTCATGGCTTCACATTGTAGTCTTTATCTTTTAGGTGCATGCATGCATGCATATGTGTGTGTACGTAGGGATTTCATTCGATCACGTCTACCTGATGCATTGTATTGGCACACACGATCAAACATGCACTGGCCAGAGGAATCCATGTCATATCTCTATAAATATATGTGTGTGTGTGTGTGCGCACACACACACACTTTTTTTGAAAAGAAAATGTGTTGCCATAGATGATAACCAGCTGTTCCCCTTTCTTTTAAAAGAAAAAGTGGAGACATGAAGTCTTAGATAAAGTCTTGAAAGGGACGCATCGTTTTTAGTAGAATCAATTAAGATGTTTACATGGTCCTACTAAGTTATACATAGACATGTACACACAAATGATCTTCATAACTTTGTTCCTTTTCCTCTTTTCTTTTGACTATCAGGGATCATTGCCCTTTTTCCTTCTGGCCTTCCTCTTGCCTTTTCAGCATAAAGCAACTCCATGATGAAGTACAAAGTGTGGATTCTATGATTTTGCAAAAGGTGATAATGAAGATAGGAGCCCAAATAATAGACACCCACAGGCTGTTGCTGTTGCTGATATACACATACACACACACACACACACACACACACACACACACATATATATATATATATATATATATATATATATATGTGTGTGTGTGTGTGTGTGTGTGTGTGTGATATCTGAAAGAATATAACCAGGCAAACTTTATCATCGAGATTGATTCATTGGACACTAGCCTTTGTCATTCTTTAGATCTAGATCTAGCGTTTAACCAGCTCTTAAAGTGTAGTTTCCAGAATATCCATTAAGATAAAACAAAAAGTCATCAATTTATTTGTTAGCATTATTTTAGTTGAAGAGGTTATATATGCACATAGTTAGTCACATTAGAGTTTTATAATGGATTAGTTTGATGCCCAAGTTTGCTAACTATTTGAATCCCTTTTATTTCCAAGCGGGTTTGAGATGAGAAGCGTTGAGCAACGTATGATATAAGAATATTATGTACTTATTCTAATCAAACATGGTGAGATTATGGATGTTGTTGTTAGATCTGACAAGTGAGCACTAGACAATCATATATCTTGTTTTTGGGAACAAGAATATGTTGTTCTTAAAACACGGAGTTCTAGAAATACCTGTTTCAAGAACACAATTCTCTTCTTGCTAAACACCCACAAATCTGTGTGAACAAATGAATTTATTAATCTAGATTTGGAAACCCAAGGGAGCCGAAACCCCCTCTCCTTCCCCTAACCCAGCCTTGCGTCGGAGCTTAGGTGGATAGCAGTATACCCGTCAACTAGAATGTAGCACATCTATCCTTTGCGATTTAGAAGAGCAATGCCCATGGGTATCAAACTTACAATCGGACTTTTAGCAGCCTGCTAACTTGATCAGCTACCCTATCCCCATCAGCATGGTAAATGTACATAAACATCGTGTCCACTATAACAAAATCAAGATATTAGTGGGGATATTAAGCCAGGGCAACAGGCCGGCCCGGCCCAATAAGGAGCCCAGCCCAATAAGGAAGCCAGGCCCGACACCCGAAACTCGGGCTCAAGCCCGGGCCCGACCATTTAAACCTGAGCCTGAATCTAGCCTGATTAAACTAAAAATATTTGTTAATATAAAATAATATATAAATGTAATTAATCATAATAAAACATTATATTTATATATATATATTTTTAAAAGAAGAGTGAATTTGTTTCTTGTTTAAGTCATGCGGGCCATGGTTTTTAGCTATGAAATTCACCTTTCACGATCGTTCTTAGTGATACAAAATAAAAGAAAAATGACTTTCTTGCCAACTGGTGGAATTCGGCCCCTAAACGCACGAATATTGGGGCACATATGTGATATAGGCGGGTGTGTTAGTGGAACATTATATAAAAACCAGATGTGAAATCCCAAAAAATTTGGGACCTGGGGCATACTTTCATCAACGGCTTCTTGTAGACCAAATATCTTGTGTTAAGTTAAAGATCTCTTTTTTTTTTTCAACATTCTTCACTTGCTTAAAATTACAAAAGGATGTAATGCAAGTCCTGGATTTTCCTGTCATATACTTAATTTTAACATGGTGATAAGAACTTCTAAACGAAATAAAAGGTTGTTTGAGTAATCCAACATGCTGCTATTAATATATTTATCATCGACAAACTTCTGACCGGAAAAATTATATTTATCATCAACAAAGGTATCACCAGCTAATAAAGAGCCACGCTGGAAAACAACCAAACTCCACCAGCTCTCTCTTGCTCTCTCTCTCTCTCCGTGGACTGCTAATAAGACAGTGAAACATGTTAGCAAGTCAACTTTTGGCACCAACTAATTTAGGAAAAGTTGTTTCGATGCCAAAACTTTATGTAAGATCATTTTTTTTTGTTTATAAATAAACAGTGCACCACGAAACTCAATGCCCAATTTTGAAAAGTTTAGTTTCTTATCTAAGTTTGTGAGAAATCTTAGGAAGCTTATAAACAAAGTTGTTAAAAGGTTGATTGTCCGTGTTCACAGTTTTTTTTGGGGTTGTAATTCAAACTGCTTGAGGGTGAGTTAGGATACTTAGCCCAAGCTTGGCGTGAGAGTGGGTCCGGTTATTATATTTTATCAGTTGAGTGATTGAGAATGCACCACTTGCATCACGAGTTAGGAAACCCCATTAGCTGCGGTAACAGACGCACGTAGAATGAGTGCCGCCTCCTGAGCTTTTTCCGTCAACTTCAATTTGGAAGTCTGCAAGTCCAACCGCCAATATATGAAATAGATAGACAGTATGAATTAACCTTTTGCTTTTCTCTGAGTGGCGGATGATTTAGAGATAGACTGCAATTGGGCAACTCAAGTACAAGCTTAGCTCGGTGTTCATGAGCAAGATGAACCATAACCGATCAATGAGAAGACGGTTCAGCGCTTACCGGCTTTAAAATGTATAATCCAATGTTCAGCAGAGATTTACCAACAAAAACAGTAAGCGGCTTTAAAATGATCGTCCAATGTTCAGCAGACATTTACCGAGTTAACAAAAAAGAGTAAGGTGGCTAATTCTCGGCTTTGATATGAGGATGTCATCATCTTTTGATGTACTGAGTTTGATTCTTGCCAATTTCCAATGTACTCAATCTAATGTTTTCAGTGGTCGCAGATAGTTAGATACCAACCAGTTGCATCCCCTGAAAAAGGAACAGAGGTACTAACCATTCCAAGAAACACTGCATTTTCTCAAATTCAGGATAGATTATTGCATAATAGACCTTACAAACCACACTATATGAGCAGATACACAGTGCAACGGGACATTGCACACCGCTTATTTTAGATGACCACTTAAGCAAAAGACAGAAACGAACTACTAATTTCAGGAAAAAAGCATCCAGAATGTTTCACAGGAAACAAAGAACAGATGCACCTCAATGGAAAAAAAACATGCACCAAACGATTGGCACTGTAACTGGCCATACCTCTGTAGCCTCTACAGTTTGAGGAACACAAACTCTTCGATAGCTGGCACCTCGCCAATCCTGTTTAGGACAGATTCCCCTGGCTCCTCATCTACTCCAATCGCCATGACAGCATGTGTTCTTGGCGCAAGCCTTCCAACACTCATGAAGTTCACATTGACATTCTCCTCTCCAAGAATACCTCCGACTATGCCAATCATGCCAGGCTGGTCGACCTGCCTGCACAGAACCAGGTTCCCCTCCAAGCTGACGTTCACGCTGAATGACCCCACTAATGTCAGGTAAGGCTTCCCATCCTTCACCTTGCCCCGGACTCTCACTTCACCAGAATCACACAAGGCACTGTTAAACCGGGACTCGACGTTTTCTATCTGCACCTGAATTGATTCAAGAGGGATCTCTGGTGATCCATCATGAGTGATCCGTTCCTCAGTGATCCTCAGCCCCCTCTGTTTGGCAGTATAATCAGCATTGACAATGTTGACATAGGTGCTGGAGATAGGCTCAACGATCCCTTTTATGAGCATTGCTCGGAGTATTCTAGTGTCAAGGTCATTAGGATCTCGTGCAGATGTGTAGGCAACCTTGACCGACTTCACGCCGCTTCCTCCTGCTACCAGTTGCACAGCTAGCCTGCCAAGCTTCTCTGCCAGCACCACAAAAGGTGCCAACTCTGATAAGACCTGTAAAGATAGAGAGAACCAAAAATATCAATCAATACCTCTTGAAAGGATTTGCCATCTGAATTGAAGAGACAAAAAGGGCCTAGATAAATCATAGACATATTACCTCAGCAGGAACCATGGGAGCATTGACAGCAGTAGCAGCAAGTTCACCTTTCAGTGCCCCAACAACAGCCTCTGCAATTTCTATAGCTACACCATCCTGAACATTTGCATGTAAAAGAAGTTAAAATTCAGAACCAGAAGGTTATGGTGGCAACAAAGTAACACATTAAAATACAGGTAACAGGGAACCTGAGCTTCAATCGTGCTGGCTCCAAGGTGAGGTGTTAAGGTGACCTTCTGATGCTGCACTAACGGGCTATCTTTTGCTGGAGGCTCTTCTGCGAAAACATCTAGTGCTGCCTGTTTCAAACATAAATAAACAACTTATTAAACGAGCATAAACAGAGAGTATTTTTTCATGATCAACAGAAGACTGCACACGTCTATGAGTTTATGCATGCGCTCATCCAAAGAATGCAATTGAAAGTAGAAGCCATTGCTTCTCTGAGAATTTTCATAGAAAGATGCCAACCAGAAGTTTTATGCATGTCGAATGGGCATGAATTGAGCTTTATAACTTGGGCACAGAAGTTGTAAAGCTTAGATTCTGTACATGCTTTTACAGAGAAACTGCTATTTCAAAACTATTCAAGCTCTGCTTAAAGAAAGGAAGGAAATTAATGAAGTTAGTACCTGAGCAACTTTGCCACTGTCAAGTGCTCTAACTAATGCATCTTCATCAATTACACCACCCCTTGCAACATTAATGATGCGTACACCCTTCTTCATCTTTGCGAAAGTTTGATCATTCAACATCTTTGAAGTAGAAGGTATTAACGGCATATGAAGTGAGATAAAATCAGCTGTAGATATTGCATCATCAAAGTTTACAAGCTCAACGCCAATAGCATGAGCCCTGTCAGCAGCAGCATATGGATCATGCGCGATAACATGCATCCCAAGGCCTTTTGCACGTCTAGCAACTTCAGTTCCAACTTTTCCAAAACCAATAATTGCCAAAGTCTTCCCGACAAGGGAAACACCAACATACTTGTTTCTTTCCCATTTCCCTGATCTCATGCAAAAAGAAAACCATGTCAAAGAGTAAACAAGCACTTATTTCACAATAAATGAATCACTATAGAGCACATCAAAGATTCAAAAGAAGAATTCTTCTGCTCGAGCACAAAAAGAGCAGCAGTGAAAAGAAAATGCATCAGCCACAAGACAGCCTGCCTTACAAATTCGTATACTTCTTAGATGTAATAAAATGTTCACGTTCTGAAAGTTAAAATTCTGTCATATTTATACAGTAGACATTTGCAAATGCTATAGCAAGTCTTATATATATCAAGGTTGACGGGGCAGTACCCTCTTGGTTGAGAAGAGAAAGATAATGGTTAAAATCAACAAAATTCAACTTTAAATTTGATTGAGGTGCTTGGGTAGGCAGATCATTTGAAGATCATGCCAAAAGAAGTTTCCATATTTAACTCTTGAATTCCAACTTGAAGGTCTTAAGCCGGTCTGGTGCAACCAGGCGGACAGAGCAGTTGCTTGCAAGATCTGAACATTTACCTTCATTTTATTTTAAGAAAGGAGAACTTGCCATTGATGTAAAAGAAAAAAAAAAGAGATCTTACCATTGATGTAAAAGAAAAACTAGCAACCAGGCGGACAGAGCAGTTGCTTGCAAGATCTGATCATTTACCTTCAGTTTATTTTAAGAAAGGAGACATTGCCATTGATGTAAAAGAAAAAAAAAAGAGATCTTATCATTGATGTAAAAGAAAAAAAAGGAGATCTTACAATTGATGTAACAGAAAAACTATGTAACAATTGACAACTAAACTTTCATGTACTCTTCCAATAAAAAACAAAATGTCTCTGCCGTGATCAACAGGCAGCAAAACCGGCAAATACCCAACAAAACTATTTGTAATGATAAATATAACAGACGCAACTAATCCCTAGACAACTCTGTGAAACTGCAATCCAGAGTGGAAAGAAAAAGTTTTTGTGGTTGCGCAAACAGAGGTCTGATCTGTTTTCAGAATACAAGACGAATGAAAAAGCATCCATATGAATCTCAATTGACATCTAGTCTTCAAGATGGCAGCAACTAAATGGAAACAAGAATACGAGCAAACGTGGAATGAGTACCGCCAAAACATATAGACGAAAGGACAGAGAGGAGCAAATTAAACAGGCAGAGGGAATCGAGATCTAGACCTAAATTGGTGGGGATGATTTACCAGCTTTCACGGAGGCGTCAGCCTGGGCAATGTTTCTGGCCATGGCGGCCATGAGGGCAATACCATGCTCGGCAGCAGCCACAGTGTTGGCGGTGGGGGCATTGACGACAAGGCAGCCGCATTCCGTGGCCGCGTGCAGATCCACATTATCGATGCCGACGCCGGCCCTGCCCACGACCTTCAGCCTTCCCTGGGCGGCCTGGAACACCTCCCGGGTGACCTTGGTCCCGCTGCGGACTATAAGAGCATCGCAGGAGGAGATCTTGGCGCAGAGCTCCTCCTTAGAGAGGCCGTAGGAGCAGTCGACGTTGCCGAAGCTCCTGAGCAGCTCAAGACCAGACTCCCCAAGCTTCTCAGAGACAAGGATAGTGGGCTTCTGCGCCATCTTCTTCTTCCTCCTCGTCCTCACTGAACACTCAGAAACGCTCCTTTGCTCGACTGTGAGCAAATCTGAAGATGGTCGGACCATTTATAGCGCTTAGCCCTTGGATGAATTTTGTTTACCGCCTAGATTTTTATCATAATTTCACAAAGGGATCTATGGTTTCTCAACTTTTTTGGATACATGGTGTTATGTTTAGGGTTTGTCATAAGGACATTATGGGAATGTCTCTTGAATCTGCCCAAAAAAATCTCTTGAATCTGCCCGAAAAAATGGCGCAGAGTAGATGTTACATTTGAATTTTTCTTAAAACTAGCTGCATTTCCTTGGATGAATTTTATTTAACGCCTTGTTTTTTATCATAATTCCACAAAGAGATCTATGGTTTCTCATCTTTTTTAGGTACAAAAGTACATGCTGTTATGTTTAAAGGGTCCTTGGTTTCAAACACATTACCTGAATGTCTTATGAATCTACCAAAAAATGAGACGGTTTCATCAAACACTAATAACAATGAAAAATTGCTTAGACAATAGATTTATTTAAATATATATTCCTAGAACTCTAAGGCATGTAGCCAACTGCAAGAATTTTATTTGGATACATAATTGCCGTTGGATATACGTATTTGGCTTCACACAAGTGGGCTATAGTGACTTGATCTTAATTGGTGTATGTGTGAGAGCTCATGTGAGAAGATAAGTCAAAATAAAATTTTATACTTTAATTTATGAGGCAAAAGCAAACTTGATAAAATAAAATTACTTTTAATCTAGTTAAATTTACTTTTTTTTTTTAAAATCTGCTAGAGGAAACTGCCCCTCAAGTTGAGAGATTTTGTCGAACAACATAAAACCCCAAGGCTACAACTTGTCATCTCCTACCATTACAATGGTAACATGTGGCGGCAAGTGGCGGCAAAAGTAAAAAACCACACTCATGAGACTTGAGCCAATAACTAGCCGCCTATCAACCACTTGTCCCCCTCAGGGCATGCAACCTATTAATTATGGTTGTTTCTTTATTAATGTATCTTTATGCAATTTAACCTTATAGATATGATCTTAAGAATGATTTGCTGAGAAACATATATTAAGTTAGTCAATTTTTAATAATAAAATAAACAGCTGTTATAACATCAAAATTTTGATAGTAGCAAAGATAATTTTTTTCTTACAAAAATAACCTAAACCAAAACGTGATTTATGTAAAATCAGTGTTTATAAACATGTTAAGAGATTCACATATTTTGTTTAGAACACTTTTAACACAAATTTAAAAGTCTGGTTTTTGTCCCTTACCAAAAGTAGTCTGGTACTGACCAATCACTTCATATATTACTACATACTCAATGAAGTAGAAATTTCATTTCCTCATTTGCAAGCTGGTTAACTTAGCATATGCTGCCTCGTAGGGTTATCTGCCATTAACCAAGTTCTAATTTCTAGACCAAGTCTTTGTGCGTCCAACCCGCACTGGGTCCGAACAAGAAGTAGGTGAGACCATAAATATTACATTATATTTGTTTGACTCTTGTATGACTTCTCTAGATGGTTTGGCATGACAAAACTTGGAATTTAGTTACCCAAATGTGCAACTTAATGCATCTGGATTTGGATCAAGCATCTGGATCTAGTACATGCATCCAAACTGGGGTTTGAAACAGGGCACCATGGTAGTCGAACGGCGTTCACTGGAGTTTGAACACTTGAATGTCATTCTCAAATTGATCAGAATTCAAGGATTCCAAGCTCAAGAACACTGGGTTTCATAAAGCTTGTTGAGAGGAACCGCGATGCTTGCATGAAACATCAGGTTTCAGTTTCTTTTTACTAGCAAATAACAAGTTGGTAGGCTCTGAAAAAGGAAAGAAGGCGCTAGTCAAAAGCAAAGTTGAATATGAAGTCTCTCACTCACATCATCAATTAATAAACTGACGATGGAGTGTCATTACTTTCTAACAATAGCTAAAGTTGCCTTGCACTCCAAGAACACATTATATATGTATATATAAAATAGTACATACGATCTATTCCTTAAACAAATTGTACGAGGTCAAAAGAGTTCAAACCATTAATTTCTAAATTTTATGTAATTGGTTCAAAGTATATATATATATATATATATATATATACTATTTAATGATTTTTTAAATGAATCTAAGAAGCCCACAAGATTTTTCTGAGCTTCTGCGTTTGTCTTCTTCCACAAAAGTATAGGCATCCTCTGTGCCCACCAATTGATATTAAAAACTAGGTGTTATTTTGTCCAAATTTAATATTGGTGGGTCTCACAGTGGTTAGGTGTCTGAATCAGTAAGCCCAATTTAGAGGCAGGGCCCTTATTCCAAGATATTCTTTTAGATGCTGTGGGGACATCAGTTGCTGAAGAACAGTTAAAAAAAGCAAAGCAAAAATTTATTTTATGATGTTGACCGAAAATTTGCAGCGTTTTCCCTCACACTTCAATAATTTGAGGATTATATGCCGGCAAGGGATTTGCAGATATCTTCTTCTTGTTATCAATGCCCTTAAATAAATATAAATATAAATGCAAATAATATATATAAATATATTATAATAAAAAAATTGAATAGTGATTTTGGCTATTCAGGATCTCATATTGCTGATCTTTTAAAGAAAAAATGATAAACATTTTTCTCACCTAATATTAGTTTATATATTTTTTATTGTATTTTTCTCAACCGCCCATAATCATGTTTTAAACATTCAGTTGAATGACTCTAATCACTTTTTTTTATATATATATATAACCTAAGGTTAAAAGACAGGTCCGTACATATATATAACCCAAAATGTTCAGCATCCTAGAATTTTATAATGTTGAAGAGGACCTTGAGTCAGACGTTGTTCTTTAGCAGTACTTATATAATTATTTGGACAATGGCATATAAGCACACAAAGAAGATTAAAATATCAAAATATTTTGATGGCGCCAGCCATCAAAAGTTGAAGAAGATAAAAAGTTCAATACCCACTAAGATTTTCTGCAAAAATAATTACAATATTTTCCAATTCAAGACGCAAGATGCGTGGTTCATCATATAGTTTGTTTCTCAAAACCCGAAAATATGATAACAAGTAGTTAATGAATGACTCCATGAATATTGAACTCTTGGCGTTCTTCTTGAAAGATCCTTTTCGTTGATGAAACCTAATAAAGCTGAAAAACTTGTGACCAATTATGAAAATATTTGAATATGACAACTTAATTTACTGTTATGTTGTGCATGAAACCTAATCAGGAGGCAAACTGGTGACCAATTAAGGAAATATTTGAACATGAGAACTTAATTTAGTGTTATGTTGTGCAATTATGCAGCAAGTAAATAATGGTGGGCAGTGATCTCAGGGCTTACGTGAGCTTGGGGAAGAGGCATTGTCTGGTAGTGAATGCAGATGTTGTACCAGCATGAGTGACTACTGCCTGTCCAGCTCACAAAAGACAGAGAGAAAAGACGTGTGCCATCAGGACTTTAGAGAAGACACTGATGCAGATGATTGGTACACGTTTCTTTTTCTTTTATCTTTTACGGCAAGTGGGTGATGTGGGGAGATTTTATTAAAATTTGTTATTTATTGATATCATTTAATTATTATTATTCACTAGGTGATGTGGGAAGACTTTATTAAAATTTGTTATTTATTGATATCATTTAATTATTATTATTCACTGCCATACTTCTGCAAACATCGACCACTCACTGCTCCGCTTTTTCTCATATGAAAGTAAGCTATAGTTTAGTGTATTGAAGTTGGTATATTTTGTTTTTTGTTTTTTTTTTTTTGTTTTGGAGGTCCTTATCAGTTGTTTTTTCGGTGTTCAGCTTTTGCCTGACTTTAAATTGAAGGCATTACCTTCAGCTTTTGGCATCTGAACTTTTAAGAACATATGGTTCAAGTAGAGATGCAATATAAACTAAGTTAAGTGACATGTTTGCTACCATTTATATTTTAAACAATAACATCCTAGGTTTTGATAGTGGCCATAAGATTCAAAGATCGAACTCAGGGTGAACAATGATTCAAGCTACTCGAGCTCGATTGGCTAAAGCTCAGCTCGTGAACGAGTTCGAATTCGAGTCATTTGCTCAATGAGTTGAGCTCGAGTTCATGAGTCAACTTGTTCAAATAATCGAGTTGAGTCCGAGCTCAACACTTAACTGCCAAGTGTAGCTCGAGCCTTAATCAAGTCGAAACATTCAAATGAGTTTACGAGTTTGTCGAGCCTTGATCAAGTCGAGCTCGAGCTCAACACGTAACTACTGAGTCGAGCTCAAGCTGCTTCCATCAAGCTATTCTCGAGCTTGAGCCGAGTCAAGCTCGATGTTTTATTAGTCAAGCTGAGATCGATATGACTAAACTCAGGCTCGACTCTGCTGGTGTTCACCCTTACATGGAACCCCTTAGATGCAAACTCCATTACCACCGGGTTGCATTATGCCTATTGACGCAAACTTAATTAGTACTTGTTTAAGAAACAAAAAATAGCCATGCATATATATATATATATATATATATATATATTCTGTTTTGTTGAAGCCAATTTAATACCGGGTATGTAACGTAGCTGCCATGCAAATATATATATATATATATATATATATATATAGAGAGAGAGAGAGAGAGAGAGAGAGAGAGAGAGAGAGAGAGAGAGAGAGATTGGCTTCTTTTAAGTTCCATGCTTCTGGAATTGATTGGAGATGAACACAAATATTCTCCTTGTAATATGAGAAAATTTTCATACTTCATGAATATTATATATATGAATCTCCTCTAAAGTTAGGAAATCTGTGGGGAGGGACTTCTTCCATGCTGTGTGCAACCTCTCTCAACATGTGGGCTATCTTCAACCCAGAGCAATCGCAGAACTCAGCGGCGCCGGCAAATTCGATCTTCTCCGGCAAAATACATCAATGGAGGCATATATTATCCTTCCTCATTCTAAGTTCTTGTATTCTGTGATATTTGGCTGCCAGATTTGCCTCCTACCCATGATCTAATTGAATGGTCTATGCACTTTGAATGAGTTTCATAGGTTAACTTTGAATATATATATATATATATATATATTAAATGTTAACATTGAATAGGTAGACTCATCCTGATTTCTGTTATCGTCAGGGAAAATGCTTATGAAAGACATGAGTAAAGCAGTTTGAGGCTTACTCAGATACACACACACACACACATGTATATATATATATATGATGAAGTTGGCCTCCTCATGCGAAATTAATAAACTGCAGTAATATTTCTGATATTTAATTGAAAGCAGGGGGAATTCATAACATCTATAACCTTCACCCAAAAAATGAAGACAACCAAAACCTACAGGCTATGCATTTACATTTTCAAGTCAGCAAAATAATCATGTGTAACGTTGGCATGATCCATGATCAGTCGTCCTATGTCAATTGTCGCAGCACCCTGCTCCACAAAAATTCTCTTCTGTAATTGGTCAAGATACCTATTCCAGCTAGTAATTGGCCTTCTTCCTTCCAACCTTTGTCTCATTTTCCTCACCCAGTCTTTAATAGGGGAGACAATAATGTAGTCACCGTCATAATCCTTATGGAATCTGAGAATGCGTTCCAAGACTTCCATTTCACATTCATGAATTCTTCCACGAACCTTGATAATCACCACACAACCCATTTGGCTATTGTCTACATAGCTAAGACCAGCTATTTTCGGGCCATGCCTAGTAGACGCTCTAACAATATTGATTAACATGTCATTTCTATTTGAGGCAATGAAGTCCACACTATGAATACCAGTTTCCATCCAAATTCTTAGTTTGGTTTCAATCTCAGTAGGCCACTTAACAGAGGAAAAGCTGTCCAAGCAGCTCCTCGAAACATATCTTTTGAATCTACTAACAGGGGTTGAAGGTTGTCATGAAGACATCTATTTCTGAGATACCACAAATTTCAGTAAACAATTAAAAATGCCATCCTCCAACACGGACGCTTCCACTTTCCTATTATCTTAGCTTGAATCCATCTCTTGAACACATCTGCAATTTCACCTTGGGGAGAATTAGCTCTATTGAACTTAGCTGCAATGTACCTCCAAACTTCCTTTGCTATTCTACAATTTATTAAGACATGAGCATTTGTCTCCTCAACACAATAGCAAAAAGAACAACGGTTAGCAAGATGAATCCCAATCTTCTGAATCCTATCAAGAGTGGGCAGTCTGCCTTCGCAAGCGATGTAAGAGTACCAACAGCTCTTGGCTGGGGCGTAGCTAGCCTAGATCTTCCTCCTCCACGACTCTTTAACACCATGAATGCTACATTTGTTGATAATCTCACCTGCCTTGAAGCTCGCCTTACCATCGTCACTCCAAACTAGAGTATCCTCTGCATCCCTTATCCTGATGTTAGTTGTAGACACACCTAGGTGCGCAGCCATGGCAAGGGTCGGACTCTCCTGGTTAGCACAAGTTACTTGACGAATACTGATATTAACCTCATTGCTTAGCAGCACATAACCATTTCCATCAACCCTATTGATAAGAACTTGTCCCAACCAACGATCCTTCTAGAATCTGACTTGTTTTCCCACATGTTCTGACTGCTGAACCAGATATCACAGTCTTTTTCCGTCCGGTGTTGTTTCCACCGGCCATCAATCGGCGTGAAATTATTTAGGCAGAGACTTGGATGAGTGGCGGTCCCAAGAAGCCTGAGCTCGACTGCCAAAGTCGTGGTACCCGCCAGAATCACCCGTTTTCCGACCGTCTGCCCTGTCACTACCAGATTTGGGCGTTCAAGGGTTTCAAGACAATAAAATCATCAGGCACTGTTTGCTCTGGAGATTTCTAAAGAAAAAAAAAACAAGAGAGAGAGGCAAGAAGAAAGAAGACAAGGTTTTACGTGGTTTGGTTCAAAGGAACCTACGCCCACACCAGGAAAGGCTTCCTTGCCATTTTTTTTCTTATTATTGTTTCTTGTCTATCAATACAATATATAAGGCATCAGGAGTCATCGTGAAACTGATGACATCAAATCTTTTCTCTATAACATTCCAGATCAGAATTATTATGATCTTTCTTTTTCTCTTCTCCTCCTAAAGCTTTAGTTTGAGAAACGTGAGCCAGACCAGTTTTTATTTGATCGTTGGATTTACAATTTCCATTTGCTGTTGTTGATGTCATAATTGAATGACGTTGCGCTGGAGGAAGCTGAGTGGGACGTTGCATTTTCCTTTTGCTGTTTGCATTTAATTGAGACGTTGCTCTTTCCTTACAGCTTCAATGCCATAGCTGGTTCCTCTTGAATTTGGCGTTGCAAAGTTTGAATGCTTTCCTTTAATATCACCATAGCTATGGGTTGAATGATTTTCTTTAATATTGTCATAGCTGTGAGACGTTGCAACATTTGAATGATTACTTTGAATATCATCATAGTTGTTTTCTTTTGAATTTGACGTTGCAAGGTATGGATAATTTCCTTTAATATCGCTAGAGCTGATTGCTCTTGAATTTGGCGTTGCAGCTTTTGAATGAGTTTCTTTAATACGCCCCCTCAAACGAAAACGACTGATGATGTTGAGTTTGTCTCATAAGCCAAAAAATCGATCTTTCCCTAAGGCTTTAGTCAATATGTCAGCAATTTGGCTAGAAGAATTGATGTATCTAGTGATCATGCATCTGGAAGTGGTCATTTCTCGCACATAATGATAATCAATTTGAATGTGTTTTGACTGATTGTGGAGAACAAGATTTTTGGCTAGATTGAGTGCGCTGATATTGTCACAATGAAGGATAGGCGCTTTGTCAGTTCTAATGCCAATATCTCAAAGAACTTGAAGGAGCCAAGTCAATTATGCAACTATTGATGCCATAGAGTGATATTCTGCTTCAACGCTAGATCGTGCAACAGTAGATTGCTTCTTTGCATTCTAGAAGAGACAATTGGCTTCTAGAAAAGTACAATACCCTATCGTGGGTCTTCTAAATCCAGCCCAATCCGCATCGAAGAAAGCATAAAGATCCATGGTGCTTTGGGAAAGGATGTGAATGCCATAATCAGAGGTTCCTTTGATATATTGGAGAATACGCTTGGCAAGTTTGAAATGGGCTTGAGTTGGGTGTTGCATAAATTGACTGATAAAATTCACTAAAAAAGATATCTCTGGTCTAGTGATCGTTAAATATTGTAATGCTCCAACTATGGCTCAGTAGAGGGTTGGATCTAAAAAAGGAGTAGTATCTAGCAGATCTAGTTTGTTTGATAGGAGTGGCCATAGGTTTACAATCAAGCATTTGAGCTCTCTCCAAAATATCTTGAGCATACTTTGTTTGATTGAGAAAATCCCATCGCAAGTGTGCAAGACTTCGATCCCAAGGAAGTAACCTAGCAGCCCCATATCTTTCACTGGAAATTCGATTTCAAGCTTAGAGATGAAGTTTTGAATCAAGCTGGAGGAGCTGCCTGTAAGAACCATATCATCAACGTAAACCTGGAGAATAAGACAATGGTTGTTGTCACAAAATACAAACATAGACAGATCAAAATAGCAACTCTAAAAACCATAAGTGAAAAGAAAATCACTTAGTCGTTGAAACCAAGTTCTAGATGCTTGCTTGAGTCCATATAATGCCTTTCGAAGATGGCAAACATGATGCAGTAGGAGAGGATCTTCAAAACCCGGAGGTTGAGACATATAAACTGTTTCATGAAGAGATTCATGGAGGAAGGCTTTTTTGGCGTCAAATTGTTTGATGCTCTGGTTAAAGATGGTAGCAATAGAAAGTACAAGTCGTATAGTAGTTGGCTAGATGACAAGAGAAAAAGTCTCTTGATAATTGATTCCTTCTACTTGAGTGAAACATCGGGCAACCAAACGAGCCTTTAATCGATCAAGACTTCCATCAACTTTGAGTTTGGATTTGAAAACCCATTTTGATCCAACGACATTCATGGATTTGTCTCTTGGAACTAAATCCCAAGTATTATTAAATCGTAGCACACTCATTTCTTCTTCCATGATCGCTTTACATCCATCATGCCTTAGAGCTTGTTGCATTCTTTTAGGCTCTTTGGGAATATTGGAATAAATGATATGAACATTGACATACTTAGGATTAGGTTTATGAATTCCAGCCATAGCTCTAGTGGTCATGGTTCGAGTTACCACCACTTGGGTTTCCATAGAGGTCGATGGAGGATTTGTGATACCATCACTTTCTGAACAATGCAGATTTGGTAGAGAGGTGAGTGTTGGATCATGTGAGCCAGGTGGATCGGCTGCAGTACTATTCGTATCAAGATGTCTAACAAGTGACACGTCTTGCTGGAGATCATCATAGACGTTTAGACGAGGATCTAGTGTAGGGTTGGGACCAGATTCAAGGTGAGTAGAATTCGACATGTTTCCATCACTTGTAGTGTCGATACCAATGAAAGATGTAAAATCACTAACCATGACATCGTTTTTTTACAGAGAAGACAAATGTTTGAAAGGGAACAAATTTTTAACAAATACGACATGCCTTGATATGTATACATGTTTGGAATTTGGTTTGAAGCATTTATAACCTTTGTGTAATGTGCTATATCCAATGAAGACACATGGAACAAATTTAGGGTAAAATTTGTTGCGAGCATATCCTCTCAAATAAGGAAAACACCAGTTGCAAAAAATCCTCATGCTGTAATAGTCAGGAATCCTTTTAAATATCATAAAGAAAGGCGACTGCATAGATAATGTTGCAGTAGGAAGCCTATTCATGAGGAAAACAACAACGGAAAAAGCGTCAACCCAAAAACTCTTTGGAGCATTTGAATGAAAAAGTAATGTGAGACCCAATTCAGTGATAGAACGATGTTTGCATTCTACTTTGCCATTTTTCTCAGGTGTTTTGGGGCCGGAGTATTGCCGTTTAATTCCAAGGTTGTCAAGATATGCTATGAAGCGAGAACTAGTGTATTCGCCTCCTCCATCACTTTGGAAAATTTTTATTTTCCTGTCAAATTGGAACTCAACCATTTTGTGAAAATGAACAAATGCATCAAATAATTCAGATTTATGTCTTTGTTGGTAAAACCATGTAAAATAGCTATTGTCATCAACAAATATAGCATAAAACTGATATCCCTCTCTAGATAAAATAAGAGCCGGTCCCCATAGATCACTGTGAATTTTTTCTAGTGGCAAATAAATAATATTATCTTTCTCAATAAAAGGTAGTTTGCAAGATTTTTTCATTTGACAACTAGAACAAACTGAAAGAGAACCATTAGGTAAAACATTAATATATTTCTGATTTTTAAAAAAGAGAAAACATTAGACTGAGGATGTCCCAAACGTGCATGCCAAGATTCCTCCGTCACCCACCAGAATCTAGAAGAAAAGAAGGCCTTATGATCACTGCCATTATTTACTACATGATTGCTGCCTTTATTTACGACATAAAGTCCACTATGTTCAGTCCCTTTTGCCATTATTCTGCCTGTCCTCATGTCCTTTAGAATGCATTGGCCAGAGGTGAATTCAAAATCATAGGAAAAATCGTTAGTCAATTTGCTAACAAAATAAGATCTTTAGTGAGACGTGGAACATAAAGAACATTATTAAGAGAAAAATTTGGAGATATATCAACTTGTCCAATGTGAGTGATTGGGATACGCTGCCCGTCCCCAACAATAACTGTTTCAGAGCCAAAATAAGGGGAGATATTCTTAAGTTTACCTGCGTCTCCTGTCATATGTGTTGTAGCTTTAATGTCGACCAGCCAGCTGGAATCATGCGAGTCATTGGTAGTGAGCGTTGCGAGGGTTTGAGTGACATCTTTCTCTATGAAGGAATGATTAAATCAATTGTAACACTTCATCACCGAGTGATTCCTTTTGTTGCATATTTGACATATGATGCCTTTGGAAGAATTGTGTGCACCATCGATTTTTGGTGTTTCAGGAGGATTTGTGTGATTTGAATTGTAGCCTCCTCCATGAGAGGGATTAAAATTGTTGAATCCCCCTCCACGTCCTCCTCTATTGTACCGTCCTCTTTCTCACGAGTTATGATAGGTGCCCTGATATCTCTTTTGGCCACCTTCACATTGAGCGCAGAAGGCAACTTGAGGAAAAGTATCGGTATTGAGGAATTTGTTTCTCACTTCTAGACTTTGCAATAGGGAGACTAGTTCTTTGTAAGAGGGTACCGGTGGCTTGAGCATAGCTATAACGAAGGGCTCGTAGCCTTTTCCTAATCCTTGGAGAAGCCAAAAGGCTCTTTCTTTGTCTCCAACAAATTTTCCTATAGCGGCCAAGTCATCACATATGGCTTTGAACTTGGCAACATAGACTTCAAGGGCATCATTACCTTTTTACATGTTATAAGCATGTGAGATAAAATCCTCGTTCTTGGGATTCTTGGCAAAAGCATCAACAAGAGTGGACCAAATCTCTTGAGAAGAGTTAAGTCCACGCCATAGCTGGTTCCTCTTGAATCTAGCATTGCAAGGTTTGAATGCTTTCCTTTAATATCACCATAGCTGTGGGTTGAATGATTTTCTTTAATATTGCCATAGTTGTGAGACATTGCAACATTTGAATAATTACCTTGAATATCATCATAGCTGTTTCCTTTTGAATTTGACGTTGCAAGGTCTAGATAATTTCCATTAATATCGCTTGAGCTGATTGCTCTTGAATTTGGCGTTGCAACTTTTGAATGAGTTTCTTTAATAATTCTGCTGTCGAGCAGAAGTCTATCAGATTCCTAAGTGTGTGAGGAGCATTCTCACACAATTTCAAATTTTTTGTAGATCTTTGGAGGAATCTGTAGACTTTCTTGTTGTGGCACTTTGTTACGGCATTTTTGAAGTGCCGCCACTCTGTTTCCACCTGCTACAACCCTTTGTTTCAACGACAAATCAAGGAAAACTCGGTTCTGGAGTTCTGTATCTTGGTATTCATGGCAGTATCAAATCCATCATCATCTATGTCAAATACAGGTTCCATCTCTCTTTCGTCTCAATCCATGTTTCAATAGAATGCTTTCTCCAGTCTTATTTCGGTAAATCTAGATAGTTACAACTATTTGCTATGGAGATCACAAATATAATCTGTCATGTTCAGTCAAGATTTGATTAAATTTGTGGATGATTCTTGTCCTACTGAACAAACAAAGTTGTTAATCCTGAATTTATTATTTGGAAGCGAGCAGATCAGTTAGCCTTGAGTTGGATCAAGGCTATTGTAGATAAATCTGTTTTGGGTCAAATCATTAGATCCCCCACGTCTAAAGATGCATGGATTCAATTGGAAAATTCTTATGCATCACAATCTAATATGCAGCTTTTACAGCTAAAACGAGATCTTCAAGTGTGAAATGGAGATCTAACTATGATTGAATACTTGAATAAAGTCAGATATCTTGCTGATGCTTTATGTGCTCCAAATGAATTTATTTCTGATGATACTATTATTCACCATACTCTCAATAGGTTATCCACTGAATACGAAAGTTTCATAACTTCGATCACTACCATGAAGAATCTGCCTACATTTGCTGAGATATATGATCTCTTGTTAAACCATGAGAAACGACTTCAAAATATGAATCGTCATTCCTTTCAACAAGTTGAAAATTCAGTGGCCTTCTTTCGCCAACGAGGACGTGGGCTTAGTCGTTTCCATGGAGGCCGAGGTAGGGGCAGACAACAATATCCTCAACATAATGGAAAACAACCAAAAACTTCTTATCAAAATCAAGGTAACAGTGGGTTTAAGGACTCCAACTCGATGAATCAGCTTGTAGTATGTCAATTCTATGGCATAAAAAACCACATAGCTCGTCAATGTTATAACATTCCTAAGGCGTTTGCTGCTACTGCCTTGGGACAACACCTACGGATACGACATGGTACCCAGATACAGGCGCTTCTCATCATATAACTGCTCATGAAGACATTCTCTCAAATAAATCAGATTATATGGGCACAGATGGTGTGATGATCGCAAATTGATCTACTGCTCGTATCTCGAATATTGGTAATGTCTCTATCTCTACTAACGGAACAAAATTTAATTTGCCTCATGTTCTCTATGTTCTTGGAATTGCTAAAATTCTGCTGTCTGTAGCAAAATTGAATAGAGACAATCACTACTTCTTTGAATTTTATCCTCATAAATTCATGGTTAAGGATATGCAAACCAAACACATACTTCATCAGGGACAATGCCATGAAAAAGAGCAGCCACGGAAGTCTGCGTTTCTCCTTCACATGAAGGGAAAGAACACCACAGAAACAACAGACTGCTGGCCAGAGTTTCGTTGATTCTGACAGGCTCATACCTCGGTTTTGGTCGAGTTTAGGTCCGTTGGAACCGCAACACGGCGGCGATGCTGTCTAAGCAATATCATACTGAATGGTTGCCGGAGATGGCGACGACGAAGGAAATAACTGGCCGCCAGATATTCACCCATCTGCAAAATGGCTACAACTTCAAACACTGAAAATGAGTAGATTCATCCTTGAATAGACCTGTGATTGCTCTTGGAGGATCCTGGGGGTCTGGTCATGCCGTTTGAATCAATGGATGTCTGATTTCGTTGGAGCAGTCACCGAAACCGATGGAATAGTGCCACTGCTCTGTGTCGAGACATGTCGTCAGAAAACGGCAGGGATGGAATCCTCGTTACATCTGTGTGGAGGCCAACTTTTCTCCAAACAATCCTAAACAATTATTCTTTTTTGTTGTTGGGTGGTGTAAGAAGCAAAAACAAGGCAGAGAGCAATGTTGTAAAAGGCGATAAAGCGAGGCGAGGCATTGAGCCTCTTACAAGGCGAAGCGTTAATCGAAGCTAAGCTTCACAGACAAATTTGTAAATTATATAATATTTATAAAAATAATAACAAAACTAAAAAAAATGACTACTGTGAAAACTTGAAACGTCGTATGCTTCTCACAACATTGGGCGGAAGCCTTGAGACGCTATATCTATGTCGTGGAAAAATCTAAAGAAAAAAATAATATTGAGAAAAAAATACTTGAAAATCTGATGTTTCACCCGAATTAATGGATAAATGTTGCGTGACAAGGCACCCAGAGAAGAAAAGCTGTTCAAATGGAAAAATCAAATCCGAAAACCTTAAGTCGGATGAATCCAGATGGAAGCATGAATGGGCGATGGCCTTGCTTGATGGAAGCACGAATGATATACATCAAAGAAGATCTGTCGATGATGTTACCGCGCACCATCGTGGGTCACCAGCAACCGCACAAACCGTTGCAGGCGGAGACATTCGTGGCAGTCGAAGGAGGAAAGACGATGACCAGTTATGGATATGGTGATCGCCGGCAGCAACCTTTCCGACTGTTGTGGGCGTTGGGTTGGCTGGGCAACGACTGTTGACGATGTCGTCACTTGTCTCCGACGACCCAGAGGCGGCAGATGGTGGAAGCAACAGGTTTGCTGCCCCAAAAAAGGGAAATGACTTCCCATCGTCGGTTTGTGGGAACCGGGCGCCTCAAGCAAAAGCGCGAGCGCGTGCCACTGAAGTGTGCGCCTCATGTGGATGAGGCGCACACTTTAGGGACACGTGCACCCCAAGCATGTGCCTCAAGGCATTTTTTAGAAAAAACGCCTTGAGTCGGATGTTTTTTGTGTGAAGCGTACGCTTCTCACAACATTGGCAGAGAGACAAGTAGACGGCCAATAATCTTCAATAACTTGTACGAAACAGCCAATGGAAAGAATCTTTTTTTTTTTAGAAGCAAAAGGGAACGAGCAGGAAGCTTCCATTTCTATTTTAAATTGGGTCTTATATGACTTGACCTAAGCCACAACTCCAATTGGTTATATACCGCGTAAAGGGAAAAACCACTTTCGTGGTTTTCTAATTTCAATTTCATGTCCAACCTAAAAGTAGTTGACAGATCTAGTGATTATTTAATTTCGTCTTACAAATTTATATCTTAATAGTTGTAGTCTCGAAACAATTCGTAAGGTTATCGTATATAGAAAAAATTGAAAAATTATGTCTCGTTTTCACTTAAAATTTTGAAAATATAGCCTCACCATTGCAGCAAATAGTGTGTTGGCAATATATATATATATATATATATATATATATAGTTTGTAGGCAAAGAAAGGCGGAATTGGAGACTCAGGTTGATGACAACATAACAAAGAGAGCCATTCCATTGACAGACGGGTAGGCACGAGCAAATCTCTCCAGTGTGTCTACCTTCTCTCTCAAATCTTAGTCGACTTTTTCTACGTATTATATATATGCCATCGACTATAATAAAATTTAAGCATTTGTTTGGATGACATCCTCATAAAAAGCTGTTTTGAAAGAATTGCATATGTGAAAATATAGTTTTTTAATTAGTTTTCAATAATTAGTTCATATGTCTAGATGACACACTTAAACTCATTTCTTTGAATACATAGGGGTAATAAGCTTGGAGTTTACGTCTGGACCTCATCGTTGGGCTCTCATAGTGGAAAACGGGCTGGTATGCAGCAGACACGAGAAAAATCTTCAACATATCAAGCATTGTCTACTTTAGCAAGGAATAAAGATGTCACGGTTTGGCACTATCGCCTTGGTCATCCTAGCTCTAGAATATTGAATCTTTTGAATGAGACATCTTCTCCGTTTAAAGATTTTCAATATGCTGAATTTTGTTCTAGTTGTGTGGTTGGAAAAATGCATTGCTTACCATCTGCCAGTGCCAATAAAGTTGATAGTTTACCTCTTGAACTTGTGCATGCGGATCTATGGGGACCAACTCCTCAAGTCTCTAGAGAAGGATATTGGTATTATTTGTTACTTGTTGATGATTATTCCAAATTTTCATGGATCTTTCCTCTCACCAAGAAGTCAGACACTTTTCATTGCTTCAAAAACTTCAAAAACATTGTTGAAAATCAACTTGGTCGGAAAATAAAATTTTTTCAGAGCGACGTAGGGGTGAGTTCATGAACCATGAGTTCTCTCAATTTCTTAATGATCATGGAATTAAAAGAAAAATATCATGCCCACATACCCATCAGTAGAACGACATCGTCGAACATAAACATCGACATGTGGTTGAAATTGGCCTTACAATGATGTCTCATGCTTCGCTAAAGGATTTCTTATTTTATGACGCATTCAAAGCTGCAGTACACATTATCAATCGTCTTCCATCGTTCCATCTTGAAAAGAAGTCTCTGTATGAAATGCTACTGAAACAAACACAAACCAGATTTAAAACATCTCTGTATGTTTGGATGTACATGTTATCCTGCCTTAGAGCCTTCCAGGTCAAATAAGCTTGCTCCTAAATCCAAGGCATGTGTTTTCATTGGATATGACTCTGTTATGATCCAATTTCTAGAAAAACCATCATCTCTCGTTATGTGGTTTTTGTTGAAAATCATTTTTTATTCCCAAAGAAGAATTTTTGTGCTCCAGATATAGCTAAATGGCTTCTAGAGGAAAAACTGCATTCAACAAGCATGTCAGATAAAGAAATTATTGAGTTGCCAAATCCTCTTCACAACACTCTTCCTGGATCTCAACCTAGACAAGAAGATGACCAATTGATCCCTCAACAAGATTTACATGCGACATCCAATGATGCATAAATCACAAATCACATGCCTCAACGCACCCATCACATGGTGACCAGATCGCAAGATGGCACAAGACGCCCTAAAGTTCCTTTCTCCTTTCTATCCACCCATCTCAGAGCAAGTCAAGAAGACGAGGAACCTCACACCCTTCAGCAAACTCAAAATAATGCCAAATGGATGAATGCCATGAATGAGGAGATGTCAACACTTGAACGAAACCAAACTTGGAATTTGGTTCCAGCACCGATCAACCCAAATATTATTGGGTCTAAATAGATTTACAAACTCAAACACAATGCTGATGGATCTATTGCTTGACACAAGTCGAGATTGGTTGCCAGGCTATAGTCAACATGAAGGGGTAGATTATTTTGGGACATATAGTCCTGTTGTCAAGCCTACCACTATTCGTCTAGTCTTCTCTATTGCCGTAAGTCGTGGGTGGACTATTCGACAACTTGACGTCAACAACAACTTTCTTCATGGAGCACTACAAGAGGATGTCTATATGATACAACCTTCAGGATTTGAGGATAAACACATACCATATTATGTATGCAAACTACAGAAAGCGTTATATGGTCTTAAACAGGCTTCTAAAGCATGGTATGATAGATTGATGATATATCTCAAAAAATCAGGTTTTCATAACTCCAAGGTAGATTCTTCTCTATTTATTGTTAATTGCAATAATCAAACTACACTCGTACTTATTTATGTTGGCGATATCATTATCACAGGCAGCTCCGGTGATCATATTCAGCTCCAGTGATCATATTTAGAGTCTTATAAAGGCATTTGCTTCTGAATTTTCTATTAAAAATCTTGGATCAATTCATTACTTTCTTGGCATTGAAATTGGTACAACAGCGAAAGACTTAATTTTATCTCAGTGCAAATATATTAAAGAATTACTTCACCGATCCAATATGGAAGAAGTCAATCCAACGGTTACTCCTGCAATAGTTAACTCCACACCATTTAAATATAGTGAGCATGCTTTCAAAGAGCTCTCTACTTATACAAGTATAGTTGGAGGACTGTTATATGCCACTTTTACAAGGCCTGACATTTCTTTTCCAGTGAATAAAGCCAGCCAATTTATGCCTGATCCAACTTAGGAGCATTGGATCTATGTCAAACGAATCTTGAGATATCTTAAATGCACTCTAAATCTTGGACTTCATATTACTCAAAGTGATTAAGTTAGCTGGGTATGCTGATGCTGATTGGGCAGGTTAATTGGATGACCCACGATCCATTGGTGGGTACCTTACCTTTTTTGGAGCCAGTCTTATCTCATGGAATTCATCCAAACAACGAACAATGCCCAAGTCTAGTACAGAGGCTGAATATAAGGCTATGGCAGAAGTAGTTGCTGAAATCAGTTGGTTGCAGCAAATTCTTCAAGAGTTGCACGTAACAAATTCAGTCACTCCAGAAATATGGTGTGATAACTTGGAAGCTACATATCTTGCAACAACTCTTGTATTTCACGCTCGTACAAAACATATAGAAGTTGATTTCCATTTCGTCCGAGAGAAGGTCGCAAGGAAAAAGATTCAAATTCGTTACATTCCTTCTAATGAACAGCTTGTAGACATTTTAACCAATTCTCTACCAGGACCTCGGTTCATATTTCTTCGAGACAAGCTCAATCTCCTTCCCATGGAGATTAGCTTGAGGGGGCATGTTAAAGATAAATGAAAATCACGATCAAATCTCTCGTGATATACCTAACAAAATTAGTGACAAACATGATAAAGAAAGAAAAGATATGCTTGCCATATCAAATACTGAAAATCAGCAATTCTGTAGGCAACCATATCTACCCAAATGTAATCCCACGTAAATAAATAGTGGAACCTGCATCTCTCAAATTCATTGCGAGAAATTGCAGTCGTGGATGTAAGCATAAAGCTGAACCATGTTAGAATCGTTGTTCTTCCTTCAGTCACTTTCTCCTTCATTTCTCTTTGAGTTTTAACAAAAAGAACAATTATTCTGCTCGAGCACAGAAAAGAGCAGCAGCGTCAAGAAAATGCATCAGCCACAAGACAGCCTGCCTTTACAAACTCGTATACTTCTTAGAAGTTAGAAGTAATGATTTAAAATGTCCATGTTCGAAAGTTAAAATTCTGTCATATTTATACAGTAGAGATTTTGAGAAAACGTGGAATGAGTACTGCCTACAAAGACAAACATATAGACGAAAGGACAGAGAGGAGGAAATTAAACAGGCAGAGGGAATCGGGATCTCGAGCTAAATTGCTCGGGATGATTTACCAGCTTTCACGGAGGTGTCAGCCTGGGCAATGTTTCTGGCCATGGCGGCCATGAGGGCAATACCATGCTCGGCAACAGCCACAGTGTTGGCGGTGGGGGGCATTGACGACAAGGCATCCGCATTTCGTGGCTGCATGCAGATCCACATTGCCGATGCCGACGCCGGCTTTGCCCACGATTCGGCTCGAGCTCGACTCAGCAGTTACGTGTTGAGCTCGAGCTCGACTCGATTAAGGCTCAACAAACTCGTTTGAATAAAATTGATATTCATCGTTACATGTTGAGTTCGAGCTCGACTCGATTAAGGCTCGACAAACTCGTTTGAATAGAATTGATGTTCATCATTACAATTTTGAGCTCTAGCTCGACTCTATTGAGGCTCGACAAACTCGTTTGAATAGAATTGATATTTATCGTTACGTGTTGAGCTCGAGCTTGACTCGATTAAGGATCGACAAACTCGTAAACTCGTTTGAATATATCACCTTGATTAAAGCTGGACAAACTCGATTAAGGCTCGTGCTCATCTCGGCAGTTATGTTTTGAGCTCGAACTCAACTCGATTATTTGAACAAGTTGACTCATGAACTTGAGCTCGACTCGTTAAGCAAAATGACTCGGCTCGAACTCGTTCACGAGTCGAGTTTAACGAGTCGAGCTCAAGTAGCTGGACCGGTTGTTCACCCCCAACCATTGGGTTTCATAAAGCTTGTTGAGAGGAACCACCATGCTTGCATGAGCCGTCAGGTTTCAATTTTTTTTTTTACACGCAAATAACAAGTTGGTAGGCTCTGAAAAAGAAAAGACACCGTAGTCAAAATCAAAGTTGAATATGAAAGTCTCACTCACATGATCAATTAACAAACTGACGACAAAGTGTCATTACTAACTAAGAATAAGAATAGCTAAAGTTGCCTTTGCACTCCAAGAACACATTATATATATATATATATATATATATATATATATATATATATATATATATATATATATATATATATATATATATATATATATATATATATATATATATATATATATATAACACATACGATTTATTCCATAAACAAATTGTACGAGGTCAAAGGATTTCAAACCAGTAATGTCTAAGTTTTATGTAATATATATATATATATAAATAACTAATATATATATATGTATGTATTTATGTATATACATGTGTGTGTGTTGTAGAGAATCCATTGAGGAAAACACGCCCTTGGAGGCTACCTTAAGACTAAGGTGAGTTTTGCATAACTGACAATATTAATTTTTCATAAGATGTCAATTTAAAATAATTTTTTTGGCTCCTTAACACAAAGGAAAAGTACTGTTCTGAGAAAAAAAAAAGCTGTTCCAATTAGGGATGCCAACCGATTAGATTCGAATTGGATATAGCCTTAACTACATCAGCTTTTTCTGATATTTATATGCTCAGATTTGTTCAGATTCAAACATGAATTAACAAAAGTCATATATGCATCCAAATTCAATTTCATAATCTGAATCCGGCCGATTTTCAAAGTGGGAGAGGATTGGATATGGGATATTTATTTCAAGTTAAATCTGATCTGGATTCAAATCTGAATCACATCAGATGTTTATGTATATCTGAATCAGAATCCAAATCTGATCAGATGTCATTTTAAAGTCTGAACCAGATCCAATTTCTTAATCAGATATTTTTTTTTTGCCATGTCCAATTTTAAAAAATGGTTCAGTTGGATATCCAATTTAAATTGGATACATTGACATCCCTATTCCCAATTGGTTTGGACCAGCTAAGTTCACTTGTTTGGGTAGATATTCGGCTTAGCTTATAACTAATGCAACCTCTATCCTAGAGGGTGTTTGATAAGAAAGACATTCGGTTCTTAAAATTCATAAGAATATTATGTGTTTCTTTTAAGAAACATGGTATGATTTTGTCTGTTTCGAGCAGCTAATCATCAACCTACGTGCTTTTGATGGACTAGACATTTCTTGGTACATATTTTTTTAAACGTTATTTAGTAAAGTCGATTGAAAAATCCTGATATTTCTGACGGAAAATTTTCTTAGAGCACCAAGGAGGCATTTGATTACGCAGGATCTTAAATCCGATGATCTAGTTTATCAAGACGACTACCTCGAATTTATGGTTCTGCCAAACTGTTGATTTCACAACCGTGGATCTATTCAATTATCCCTTAAATTCATGACCTGTAGACCGAAGGAAGAGAGGCTTACACTCAAGAGATTTGAAGTTCGAATCTCATGGTTACTCATATGCCCCGGTGTATTACTCTTATAATGCAAAAAGTGGCAAACACGGCACTCGAGTTGAACGATGTACTATAGGCCTACTCAAGTCTTGAAGTAAGCTAGAACACTGAAGATGTAAGGGTATGACATAGAGAGTTTTATGTTGAATGCGGTTTTTCTGCTATGTAAACATTAAAAATAAAACGTATGGTTTACAAATCTGTAGTGTACTACTTGTATCTTCCTAACATAAGATTTTAAGTTATTGTTAGAAATCATTAACCTAAAATCCATGAAACTAAGATCCTAATTTCTGTGCTTCAATGATAGCCTTTTTTTTAAGCCTAATCACTTAAAGCTTGATTGGGTTTACCGACATTGGGAGCCCAATTTAATTGGAAGATAATGTTGGAGATAAAAATGATTTGGATCTGAGACAGTTTCAACATATTTAGAAGTTAAACCTACATACGATTAATTTTTTTTTTTAAAAAGTGAATTGTTTAAGTCACGCGGGCCATGGTTTTTAGTTATGAAATTCACCTTTTACGATCGTTCTTAGTGATACAAAATAAAAGAAAAATGACTTTCTTGCCAACTGGTGGAATTCTGCCCCTAATCGCACGAATATTGGGGCACATATGTGATATAGGCGGGTGTGTTAGTGGAACATTATATAAAAACCAGATGTGAAATCCCAAAAAATTTGGGACCTGGGGCATACTTTCATCAACGGCTTCTTGTACACCAAATATCTTGTGTTAAGTTAAAGATCTCTTTTTTTTTTTCAACATTCTTCACTTGCTTAAAATTACAAAAGGATGTAATGCAAGTAAGGCTGGGCACCCGGCCGGGCCCGGGCCTTGGAAAAAGCTGGCCGGGCCGGGCCGGGCCCGACCCGGGAAAAATCGTTAACGGGGGGCCGGGCCCGGGCCTGATATGCCGGTCCGGGTCAGCCCGTTAAAAATTAAAATATATATTTTTTAATTTTAATATTATATATTTATTACTAATAAATACTGTTTTATATTTAAAAATTTATTTTATAAATTTCAAATAATATTATTTTATTATGCCGGGCTGGGCCTGGGCTCGGGTTTCATATATCCGGGCCCGGCCCATTAAATATTCAGGCCGGGCCCGACCCAGTGGCCCGTCGGGCCGTTCCTGACGGAACTTTATCGGGCCGGGCCGGCCCGATGCCCAGCCTTGAATGCAAGTCCTAGACTTTCTTATCATGTATTTAATTGGCCTTAACGTGGCGGTAATAACCTTTAAACGAAATAAAAGGTTGTTTAAGTAATCCAACATGCTGCTATTAATATATTTATCATCGACAAACTTTTGATTGGAAAAGTTATATTTATCATCAACAAAGCTATCTCCAGCTAATAAAGAGCAGCACTGGAAAACAGCCAAGCTTCTAAGAACAAAAGAGAGAAACTCAGTTTAACGTGGTTCGGTACTCTGTACCTACATCCACGGTAGCTCTCAAAAGTATGAGAGACACACTATGCGCATCGTTTAAATAATAAAGATTTATCACAAGGAGATTTACATTTAATGTTTATCGTATCAATCTCCTTGATTTCATCATTGGATGTTACAGTATCATGAGAGATTTTAGCAACAGAATTTTGGCACATTTGGTTAGCTGTTTCAGCTGTAACGTCAGCTAGGCCAGTCTACATGGTGGTGATTTTGGCAACTTCATAATTGTTAAAACTTTCCTCATTGTCAAGACTTTCCTCATTTTTTATTTTTGCCTTACATTGGCCCTCAAACTGGTAGTGGATGCAATCCATATGCCAAGTTTGTTGTGTAATTCTTCAAATTGAAGTCTAGGCAACAGTTTTGTAAATATGTCAGCAACTTGCTTAGTAGAGGGAATAAATTTGGTAATGAGAGAGCCAATAACAACTTTCTTAGGAACAAAATGACAATCAATATTGACATGCTTCATTCGTGAATGTCACGCTGGTTTGATGGAGACTTGAAGGGCAGAGATATTGTCACAATATAGTGTTGGAGGTTGAGAAATATAAACTCCAATATCCCAAAATATATAGGTGAGCCATATGAGTTCAGCGGTGGTGAATTTTATAGATCTATATTCTGCTTCCGTACTTGAGCGTGCGATAGAATTTTGCTTTTTTGTTCTCCAAGAGATAAGATTAACTCCAAGATAGGTACAAAATCCTGTTGTTGAACGTCTAGTGAGGGGACATCCTACCCAATCTGCATCTGAGTAGGTGGAGAGTTCAATAGCTGAATTTATCATGAGTCTAATCCATAATCAAGAGTTCCATGGACATATCTCAATATTCTTTTAACCAGAAAAAAATGAAATGAAGTGGGATTTTGCATAAATTGGCTTACGTAATTCACACTATATGATATATCAAACATTAATATAGTGAGATATTGTAAACCCCCTACCAAACTTCTATACATGGTGGCATCAATTTCCGCTGCATCTTGAGCTGATGAAGGGTGAAGGTTCGTGACCATGGGCATGGGCATGGGCACATATTTGGCATTCAATAGGTGGGCCTTATCAAGCAACTCGTAGGCATATTTCATTCGATTGAGAACAAGATAGTGATTGTTGAAATGAGCCTCTATTTCAAGGAAATAATGAAGAGATCCTAAATCCTTCATGGCAAACTCTGAGCTAACTTGTAAAATAAAATCTTGTATCAGCTTTGTGTTATTCCCGGTAAGGATAATATCATCGACATATAAAAGTAAATAAGAATTTCTTATGTATGGCACACAAAAAGAGATGGGTCAACAATACTTGCAAAAAATCTCAAGGAGAGAAGGAATGTACCAAATCGGTCATACCAAGCTCGAGGAGCTCGTTTTAAACCATAAAGAGCTCGCTTGAGCTTGCATACATAATCTGGCTTGAGAGAATTTTGAAATCCAAGAGGTTGTTCCAGATATATTGGTTTTTGTAGAAGTCCATGCAAAAAGACATTTTTGACATCAAGTTGACGAATATCCCATGCATGATGAAGAGCAATTGTTTGACATTTTTCCTTCTCTTTGATCACTAGTAGTAATGCCATTCAGCCCATGTAAGGTAGTGCCACTTGTTGCCGCTGTATTCATATTTCCAGCACTATCGTTATTGGTGTCATTATTGTTTGACACATTTTCTTCTCCTTGAACGCTTGTTGATAGTGTCATTCTGCCCATCTAAGATAGTGCCCATAGTGGCTGGCTCATTAGTAGCATTCGGTATAATAGATCCATGAGAGTTGCTATTGTAATCAGATGTGAGCCTTCTTGGATCGTTACTGAACACTAAGCTCTTGCTTTAGTCACCTGCTCTCATTTTAGTCACCTGCACTCTCATTAAAACTTGTTACCTCTTGAGTTGAGTCCATGGAGAGAAACAATTTGCTTGGCCGTTTATATAGAAAATTTTTCTCATCAAATGCAACATGACGTGAGATGAAGATTCTTCGAGTTGGTGGGTATAGACATTGATATCCTTTGTGTTGCTCCGAGTAGCCAAGAAAAATACATGGTAAGTTTTTTGGTTCAAACTTATTCTTGACGTAATCGCCAAGAAAAGGGAAATACTTGCATCCGAAGCTACGAAAAATGGAACAAGCAGGCTGTTTGTGAAATAATTTCTCATAAGGAGAGGCCATGTCAAGTGTAGGCGAGGAGCTATGAAATAAAAAAGTGAGACCAAGTTTGGTAATAGAGCGATGATGCCTCTCTGCCATCCCATTTTGTTCAAGCATGTTTGGGCATGCCATATAATGAGTAATGTCATTGACCTTCAAATATGATGCTAAGTTTTCACCATTAAATTCCCCTCCTTTATCTGTTTAAAAAATTTTAATATTTCCATCAAACTGATTTTTCATAACATGGAGTTCACAAAAAATTTTAAACAAGTCTGATTTGTTTTTCAAGGAATAGAACCTTATAAATCTCGTGCATTCATTTGCGAAAACAACATAGTAATGGAACTTTTGATGAGAAATAATCGGTGCTGGCCCCCACAAATCACAGTGAATTCTTTCAAAAGGCATTTGAGAATGTTCTTCAATATCAAGAAAAGGAAGTCAACTCATTTTTTCTAATTGACAACTCTCACAAACATGCATGATAGCATTTTTAGATGAAACATTAATCTTATTTTGTTTCTCTAAGAAACTTATTACTTGAAAATGAGTATGCCCAAGTCTCTCATGCCACGTACTTCTATCTCGAGACTTGAATCGGCTGAAAAAGAGAGCTAGATGTCCTTCACACTAGAGTCCATAGAGGTTGCCAACTCTAGTTCTCTTTGCCACTGTTTTGTTGCTCATTGGATCCTTTATCACAAAGCCGTTAGCATCAAACACAACAGAGTATGGCGTATCAGACATTGATTGACTAACAAAAAGGATATTCTTTTTTATTTTTGGAATGTCCAAGACATTATTTAGAGTGAGCATTTGATGACTAGTAGAGATCTTGGCCGTTCCAGTATGGGCAATAGAAAGTTTTTCACCATCGCCAACCATCATTTTTTCATTTTCATAATATTTTTGTATGCAATAGAGATTACCTGGATTATCCGTGATATGGTTGGATGCGCCTGTGTCTGCGAACCAGGTTTAATATTGTCCATCAGAAATTTTCAAGGCAGTAAGGACCTTTGGAACATCTTCAACTTGGAAAGCTTGATTAAATATGTGCCAGCAATTCAATACCACATGATTTGGTTTATTACAAATTTGACACATCATTCGTTTATAGGGATTTGCAGTTTCTCATTCTTTGGATCACCTTTGTTTTGAGAATTTCTGCTCATACTATTACTAGCTTGAGAGAAGGCTCTTCCTGCAGAATTGAAAGTACGCCTATTGTATTTATTTTATGTGCGTGGCTGCGGATTTTGTTGTGCAACAAATGTTGAGTGATGGTTTATTCCAGCCTCTTAAGCATGAAGCGCTCCCATGGTCTCATGCACCTGCAATAGAGCAACAACTTCTATGCATTGCATGGTGGGAGGCCATGTGTGCATGGATGTGACGAAGCAGTAATCGTTGGGCTTGCCTATGGCAGCCAACTCATCACAAATAGCCTTGAGCTCTCTTATATACTGAGCAATGGATAAATCCTTTTTTCGATGAAGCAGTCATCATTGGGTCAACAAGAATTCACGTTCTCTTGATTCATGAGCAAAGGCAGTAATAAGGAGATCTCAGCCTTCTTTTGAAGTTTCCAAAGCCAACGACTAAACCAAAAACCTCTTTTAAGAGTGTTCCGGTGATCCATCCCCTCAGAAGACAATCTGATTTCTTCCATTCAAGAAACGTTCTCAACAAACTCATTATTCCTAGTTATAAATTCAGCACGCTTGGGATGATTCCCATTAACAAAACTACATATGTTCTAACTTTCAATAAGGCCAAGGAGGTGAGTCTTTCATAGTAGGAAGCTCGATTGAATCAGCTTTAATGAAACAAAATTTGCGACATTAAGGTTATAGGGGTAAATGTACTTAGCTTCTTTGGAGGCTTTGATCCTCTGCTAATTGAATGTGGTGCTTCTATCGAATAGCACGTCTACCCTTGAGACCAATCCTCAGTTCTTGCAAATGACGAAAGTTGCAGCAGAAGAGGCGGTCAGAACTGTGATGATTTCGGTTGGCGCAGGTCTCTAATCCAGTCGAGCTTAGAGCCATTGGATCTGCAACAGAAAGGCGGTCCTCCCTATAAAATCTCATAAAGGGAGATTGCTCGTGGATATAATACCGGACGATAGAATGAAGGATGAAAATCAACAATGCCCTGTTTTGCAGCAGGAGAAGCGGTCAGAAATTTGATGATTTCGGCCGGATTTGGTTACCAATCCGGTCGAGCTAAAGGCCATTGGATCCGCAACAGAAAGGCGACAAGCAACGTTGCCCTGTTCCTCCTGTTTTTTGACTGGCGACACTCAAAAAATCAAGTGCTCCCTCCTCGATGCTCCAAAAATTCTGCACACGTTCAGGAGTCGTTTGAACTCTTGCTCGACAACTATAAAGATGAAATTTGACGACGTCAGTAGGAGTCGTTTCCGTGAACAGATGGGACTTTCTCTGTTTCACGACTGCTTTAAATGAGCAATGATACCATAAAAACAAAAGAGAGAAACTCAGTTTAACGTGGTTCGGTACTCTGTATCTACATCCATGGTAGCTCTCAAAAGTATGAGAGGCACACTATGTGCATCGTTTAAATAATACAGATTTATCACAAGGAGATTTGCATTTAACGTTTATTGTATCAATCTCCTTGATTTCAGCATTGGAGGTTACATTATCATAAGAGATTTTAGCAACAAAATTTTGGCACATTTGGTTACAGCTTCCCCAGCTCTCTCTCTCTCTCTCTCTCTCTCTCTCTCTCTCTCTCTCTCTCTCTCTCTGAACTGCTTCTAACTTCTAAGACAGTGAAGCCATCTTAGCAACTCAACTTTTGGCACCAACTTATTTAGGAAAAGTTGTTTTGATGCTGTAACATTCTGTAAGATCATTTTTTGTGTTTTTATAAACAAACTGTGCACCACGAAACTCAATGCCCATTTCGAAAAGTTTAGTTTCTTATCTATGATTGTGAGGAATCTTAAGAGACTTATAAACAGAGTTGTTAAAAGGTTGATTGTCCTTGTTCTTAGTGTTTTGGGTTGTAATCCAAACTGCTAGGGGGTGGGTTGGGATCCAACAGACCAAGGGCCCAAGTTTGGTGTGAGAGTGGGCCAGGTTATTACTTTTTATCAGTTAGAATGATTGCATCATGAGTTAGGAAACCCCCTTAGCAGTGGTAACAGTGGTACTTAGAATGACTGCCGCCTCCTGAACTTTTTCGGTCAACTTCAATTTGGAATAGATGGACAGCATGATTTCCCTTTTGCTTTTCTTCTCCGAGTGGCGGATGAATTAGAGATAGACTGCAATTGGGCAACTCAAATACAAGCTTAGATCGACTGCAATTGGGCAACTCAAATACAAGCTTAGATCGGTGTTCATGAGCAAGATGAACCATAACCGATCAATGAGCTGACAGTTCAGCGCTTACCGGCTTTAAAATGTATCATCCAATGTTCAGCAGAGATTTACCAAGTTAACAAAACAGTAAGCGGCTTTAAAATGATCGTCCAATGTTCAGCAGAGATTTACCAAGTTAACAAAAAAGAGTAAGGTGGCTAATGCTCGGCTATGATATGAGGATGTTATCATTTTTATTGTACTGGGTCTGATACTGCCCAATTTCCAATGTACTCAATCTAATGTTTTCAGTGGTCGCAGATAGTTAGATACCAACCAGTTTGCATCCCCTGAGAAAAGAACAGAGGTACTGACCATGCCAAGAAACAATGCATTTTCTCCCAAGTCAGGATAGATTATTTTGAGATGACCACTCAAGCAAAAGACAGAAACGAACTATTAATTTCAGGGAAAAAGCAACCAGTGTTTCACAGGAAACAAAGAACAGATGCACCTTATTGGAAAAAAAGACATGCACCAATCAGTTGGCGCTGTAACTGGCCACACCTCTGTTGCCTCTACAGTTTGAGGAAGACAAACTCTTCGATGGCTGGCACATCCCCAATCCTGTTTAGGACACCTTCCCCTGGCTCCTCATCTACTCCAATCGCCATGACAGCATGTGTTCTTGGCGCAAGCCTTCCAACACTCATGAAGTTCACATTGACATTCATCTCTCCAAGAATACCTCCGACTATGCCAATCATGCCAGGCTGGTCGACCTGCCTGCACAGAACCAGGTTCCCCTCCAAGCTGACGTTCACGCTGAATGACCCCACTAATGTCAGGTAAGGCTTCCCATCCTTCACCTTGCCCCGGACTCTCACTTCACCAGAATCACACAAGGCACTGTTAAACCGGGACTCGACGTTTTCTATTTGCACCTGAATTGATTCAAGAGGGATCTCCGGTGATCCATCATGAGTGATCCGTTCCTCAGTGATCCTCAGCCCCCTCTGTTTGGCAGTATAATCAGCATTGACAAGGTTGACAAAGGTGCTGGAGATAGGCTCTACGGTCCCCTTTATGAGCATTGCTCGGAGTATCCTAGTGTCAAGGTCACTAGGATCTCGTGCAGATGTGTAGGCAACCTTGACTGACTTCACGCCGCTTCCTCCTGCTACCAGTTGCACAGCTACCCTGCCAAGCTTCTCTGCCAGCAACACAAAAGGTGCCAACTCTGATAAGACCTGTAAAGATCGAGAGAATCAAAAAGATCAATCAATACCTCCTGAAAGGCTTTACCATCTGAATAGAAGAGACAAGAAGGGCCTAGATAAATCATAGACATATTACCTCAGCAGGAACCATGGGAGCATTGACAGCAGTAGCAGCAAGTTCACCTTTCAGTGCCCCAACAACAGCCTCTGCAATTTCTATAGCTACACCATCCTGAACATTTGCATGAAAAAGAAGTTAAAATTCGGAACTAAAAAGTTCTGGTGACAACAAAGTAACACATTAAAATACAGGTAACAAGGAACCTGAGCTTCAATCGTGCTGGCTCCAAGGTGAGGTGTTAAGGTGACCTTCTCATGCTGTACTAACGGGCTATCTTTTGCTGGAGGCTCTTCAGCGAAAACATCTAGTGCTGCCTGTTTCAAACATAAAGAAACAACTTACTAAACTAGCCTACACAGAGTATTTTTTTCATGATCAACAGAAGACTGCACATATCTATGAGTTTATGCATGCGTGCATCCAATGAATGCATTTGAAAGTAGAAGCCACTGATTCTCTGAAGAATTTTCATTGAAAGATGCCAACCAGAAATTTTATGCATGTCGAATGGGCATGAATTGAGCTTTATAACTTGGGCACAGAAGTTGTAAAGCTTAGATTCTGTACATGCTTTTACAGAGGAACTGCTATTTCAAAACTACTCAAGCTCTGCTTAAAGAAAGGAAGGAAATTAATGACGTTAGTACCTGAGCAACTTTGCCACTGTCAAGTGCTCTAACTAATGCATCTTCATCAATTACACCACCCCTTGCAACATTAATGATGCGTACACCCTTCTTCATCTTTGCGAAAGTTTGATCATTCAACATCTTTGAAGTAGAAGGTATTAACGGCATATGAAGTGAGATAAAATCAGCTGTAGATATTGCATCATCAAAGCTAACAAGCTCAACGCCAATAGCATGAGCCCTGTCAGCAGCAGCATATGGATCATGCGCGATAACATGCATCCCAAGGCCTTTTGCACGTCTAGCAACTTCAGTTCCAACTTTTCCAAAACCAATAATTGCCAAAGTCTTCCCGACAAGGGAAACACCAACATACTTGTTTCTTTCCCATTTCCCTGATCTCATGCAAAAAGAAAACCATGTCAAAGAGTAAACATGCACTTATTTCACAATAAATGAATCACTATAGAACACATCAAAAGAAGAATTCTTCTGCTCGCGCACAAAAAAGAGCAGCAGCGACAAGAAAATGCATCAGCCACAAGACAGCCTGCCTTTACAAACTCGTATACTTCTTAGAGGTTAGAAGTAAATATTTAAAATGTCCATGTTCGAAAGTTAAAATTCTGTCATATTTATAGAGTATAGATTTCGAGAAAACGGGAGTGAGTACCGCCAACAAAGACAAACATATAGACAAAAGGATGGAGAGGAGCAAATGAAACAGGCTGAGGGAATCGTGATCTCGACCTAAATTGGTCGGGATGATTTACCAGCTTTCACGGAGGCGTCAGCCTGGGCAATGTTTCTGGCCATGGCGGCCATGAGGGCAATACCATGCTCGGCAGCAGCCACAGTGTTGGCGGTGGGGGCATTGACGACAAGGCAGCCGCATTCCGTGGCCGCGTGCAGATCCACATTGTCGATGCCGACGCCGGCCCTGCCCACGACCTTCAGCCTTCCCTGGGCGGCCTGGAACACCTCCCGGGTGACCTTGGTCCCGCTGCGGACTATAAGCGCATCGCAGGAGGAGATCTTGCTTTAGAGCTCCTCCTTAGAGAGGCCGTAGGAGCAGTCGACGTTGCCGAAGCTCCTGAGCAGCGCAAGACCAGACTCCCCAAGCTTCTCAGAGACAAGGATAGTGGGCTTCTGCGCCATCTTCTTCTTCCTCCTCTTCCTCACTGTACACTCATTCACTCCCCTTGCTCGACTGTGAGCAAAAATGAAGACGGTCGGACCATTTATAGCTCCTAGCCGTAGCTGCTTTTCCTTGGATAAATTTTATTTAACGCCTAAATTTTTATCATAATTCCACAAAGGGATCTATGGTTTCTCAACTTTTTTTAAGTACTGGCTGTTATGTTTTTGTGGGTAGCTGTTACATTTAATGGGCGTTTGGTATCAAGGACATTATAAAAATGTCTTATGAATCTGCCCAAAAAATAAGACACATTCATCAAACACTAAAGACAACGAAAAGCTGCACAAGAAAAGCTGTTTGTGCAGTAGATTTATTTAAATCTATATTCCTAAAACTATAAGGTATGTTGGCAGCGGCAAGAATTTTATAATTTATGAGGCAAAAGCAGATTTGATAAAATATAATTACTTTTAATCTAGTTACCTTAGTTTAACATATTATTAAGTTTACGAGTTTTTTTTTTAAAAAAAAAATCTGCTGCTCGGGTTGAGAGACTTTGCCGAACAGCATAAAACCCCAAGGCTACTTTGCTCGTCGTCTCTTACGATTGCAATTATAACACGTGACATTCTTTATTAATGTATCTTTATTCAATTTATCTAAAGAGTGATTCGCTGCAAAACATATATTAAGTTAGTTATTTTTTAATAATAAAATAAATGGTTCTTATAACATCAAAATTTTGATACTAGCAATTTTTTTTTTGACAAAAATAACCTAAACCAAAACATGGTTTATGTAAAATCAGTGTTTATAAACATGTTAAGAGATTCAGATTTTGTTTAGAACACTTTTAGCACAAATTTAAAAGTCCAGTTTTTGTCCCTTACCAAAGTAGTCTGGTACTGACCAATTACTTCATATATTACTACATATGCAATAAAGTAGAAGTTTCATTAAACAAGTTCTAATTTCTGTACCAAGTCTTTGCAAGGTGGGTCCGAACAAGAAGTGGGCGAGACCATAAATATTACATTATATTAGTTTGATTCTTGTATGGCTTCTCTAGATGGTTTGGCATTACAAAACCTGGAATTTAGTTAACCAAATGTGCAACTTAATGCACCTGGGTTTGGATCAAGCATCTGGATCTAGTACATGCATCCAAACTGGATTTTGTTTTCATGACATGGTCCTCCATGTTCACTTTCTGAAATCAGGGCACCATAGTGGTTGGACGGCGTTCTCTCCCCCGCCTCCTCTCTCTTAATTTTCTGGTGAGCGGGAGAGAACCCCACCACCGGAGTGAGAGACCGAAATCCTCCCTCATTCTCCCTTGCTCTTGAGGTCCAGAGCGTGATAGATAGCGTTTACGAGGATTGGAAACTTAGACACCTTTTTCATAACTCACCTCACTGCCCAATTGCTTTGCAATCTTTGGGCATCTTGGTGGAATCAGAAATTTTTTATGAGGGGAGTCGAATTAAAGTTTCTAAATTTTAACTGGTAAAGATTCCAAGCTCTTTAGTTCAAGACACTAGCAAGTCAATTTTTTTTTTTTTTTGATGGAGGCACTCATTCAATACCTATAATTTCTTTGGAGCACTTACATGTATAACAATTAAAGATATCAAAACACCAACACATATGTTAAAGTAATTATGTGAGGCTGGTGTGGGCAACTCAACCATTCGCAGGGGGTGAACACGAGCCAAGTTGAGCCCGAGTTCAGTTAGCTCGAGCTCGGTTTGACTAATGTAACCTCGAGCTCGACTCGGCTCGAGCTCAATGATAGCTCGACAGAAGCAACTCGAGCTCGACTCGATTAAGGCTCAACAAACTCGTTTGAATAAAATTGATATTCATCGTTATATGTTGAGTTTGAGCTCGACTCGATTAATGCTCGGCAAACTCATTTGAAAAGAATTGATATTCATCGTTACAATCTTGAACTCTTGCTTGACTCGATTAAGGCTTGACAAACTCGTTTGTATAGAATTGATATTGAGCTCGAGCTTGACTCAATTAAGGCTCGACAAACTCGTAAACTCGTTTGAATATGTCAACTTGATTAAAGCTGGACAAACTCGATTAAGGCTCGAGCTCGACTCGACAGTTATGTGTTGAGCTCGAACTCAACTCGATTATTTGAACAAGTCGACTCATGAACTTGAGCTCGACTCGTTAACCAAATGACTTGGCTCAAACTCGTTCACGAGCCGAATTTAACCAGTTGAGCTCGAATAGCTGGACTTATATGTTGAGGGCTATCTGTTAGCGAGTGATATGGAGATAGCTTCTTCTTGTTATCAATGCCCTTAATTAAATATAAATACAAATGAAAATAATATATATATATAAATAAAAATTGAATGGTGATTTTAGCTATTCAGAGTCACATCTATTAAAAAAAGTAATAAATATTTTTGTCACCTAAATATTAGTTTATAAATTTTTCATTGTTTTTTTTCTCAACTGTCCATGGATTAAACGTCTAGTTAGTATTTTTTTTTCTGTTTTGATGTATAACCTAGTTAAAAGGCAGTTCCGTACCAAAAAAAAAACTCAATAATGGCTCTCGTTTCAACAAACAAAATTTTCAGCATCCTAGAATTTTATAATGTTGGAAAGGACCATGAGTCAGACCTTGTTCTTTAGCAGTACTTATATAATTATTTGGGGAATGGTATATAAGCACACAAAGAAGATTAAAATATCAAAATATTTTGATGGCGCGCCAACTATTCTGCTCGACTCTCAGACTTTGGACATCAAAAGTTGAAGAAAGTAAAAAGTTCAATACCCACTAAGATTTTCTGCAAAAATAATTAAAATGTTTTCCAGTTCAAGACGCAAGATGCATCATTCATCATATAGTTTGATCAAGATCATATAGTTTGATCAAGATCATATAGCTTGATCGGATCTTTGTTTCTCAAAACCCGAAATTCTGATAGAACAACTAAATAAATCACACGATGAATATTGAACTCTTGACGTTGAAAGATCTTTTCGGTCGATAAAACGTAATAAAGCAGAAAAACTTGTGACCATTTGTGCATGAAACATAATGAAGAGGCAAACTGGTGACCAACTAAGGAAATATTTGAATATGAGAACTTAATTTAGTGTTATGTTGTGCAATTATGTAGCAAGTAAATAATGGTGGCTGTGATCTCAGGCCTTACGTGAGCTTGGGGAAGAGGCGTTGTCTGGTAATGGTGGGCTGTGATCTCAGGGCTTACGTGAGCTCGCAAAAGATAGAGAGAGAAGTGTGTCATCAGGACTTTAGAGAAGGCACTGGTTCAGATGATTGCTACACGTTTCTTTTTCTTTAACTTTTACGGCAAGTGGGTGATGCGAGGAGATTTTATTAAAAATTTATTATTTATTATTATGATTTAACTATTGTTATTCACTGCCATATTTCTGCAAAGATCGACCACTCACTGCTCCGCTTATTCCCATATCAAAGTATACCATTGTTTAGATGTATTGAAGTCGGTATATTTTGTTTTTCCCTTTTTGGTTTTATAAATATAAGCAAGTTGAGGTCCTTATAGTACATGTGGTTCGTTCAGTAAACATGGAATATACATTAACTCTTTAAGTACATGTCGTTCAGTAAATGTGGAATATACACCAATTCCAGTGTCGTGTTTGCTATCATTTGTAGCTTAAAAAATAATATAATAAGTCATTTATTTCTGATCTTTTCATAAATTATCGTTTTATTTCATTAAAAGAAAAGAACAAATTTGAGTTCATTACTACCTAAGAAATCTATGGGGAGGGACTTCGTCCATGTTGTGTGCAACCTCTCTCAACATCTACACATCGAGTCGGGTGCGCACCGGACATGGTGCGGCTTCGATTCACATCCAAACCCAATTAAAATATCATATTACTAAATTATTTATATAATATATGTTGTTATGATATTTTCCTATGCAATACAATTATTCAAATATGTTACATACATTAATAACTAAATTGTAATAATAATATATATGTACTTATTTTGTTATATATATAATAAATTAAAAATAATAATAATAATAAAATATCCTCAACGCACCGCTGGACCTAAATTTTTTAAGATGTACCGCTCCGGCACCCGCACCCCGCACTCTTGTGACATAACTCAACATGTGAGCTATCTTCAACCCAGAGCAACCGCAGAACTCAGCGGCGCCGACGAATTCGATCGTCTCCGGCAAAAGACATCAAGGGAGGAATATATTATCCTTCGTCATTATAAGTTCTAGCATTCTGTGGTTTTGCTCCTACCCATGATCTAATTGGATGGTCTATGGGAGTGAGATGCTGAGAACAAACTTTTGTGGGTTGGCCTGAAATGGACCAGCTACTGCTCAGCTGCATTGTCTCCTTACTTAACTTGTGTATGTTCATGGCCAGGAAGTTGCTTCAACCACATTGTATGAAGCAGCACAACAATTGTTAGGCATGAGGATTGTTCGTGATAGGAAGGCCAAGAAGTTGTGGTTATCACAAGAGAAATACATTGAAAAGGTGCTTAGCAAGTTCAGCATGAAAGATGCCAAAACGGTAAGTACACCTTTAGCAGCGCATTTTAAATTGGAAAATGAGCAATGTCCATCCTCAATAGATGAGAAAGAAAGAATGGAGAATGTACCTTATGCCTCCGCAGTAGGGAGTCTTATGTATGCTATGGTTTGCACACGCCCAGACTTAGCTTATGCAGTTGGTGTAGTTAGCAGGTTCTTGTCAAATCCAGGCAAGGAGCATTGGGCAGCAGTGAAGTGGATCCTAAGGTATCTGAAAAGTACTTCCAATTACTGTTTATGTTTTGGTGAATCTAACCCAGAGATACAAGGATTTGTTGATGCAGACATGACAGGTGACTTGAACTCTAGGAAGTCTCTTTCTGGTTATGTTTTTACTTTTGCAGGGGGAGCTGTATCATGGCAATCCAGATTGCAGAAGTGTGTTGCTCTTTCTACTACAGAGGCAGAATATATTGCAGCAACTGAAGCTTGTAAAGAGTTGTTGTGGATGAAGAGTTTTCTTCATGATATAAGTCTTAGCCAGAAGACTTATGTGTTGCATTGTGATAGCCAAAGCGCTATACACTTGGCGAAGAATTCAGCGTTCCACTCAAGGACCAAGCACATTGATGTCAGATATCATTGGATTCGTGATGTGCTTGAGCAGAAACTGATTCAGTTAGAAAAGATACAGACAGAGAAGAATCCTGCAGATGTGATGACGAAGTCTCTACCTAAGGAGAAACATGACATGTGTAGAGACCTAGTTGGGATGACTGCCTTTAAGGCAGTGTATTAATTTTGTTCATTTTGCAGGATTGATCCCTCTCTTGAGGCTGGAGGGGGAGTTTGTTGGGTCGGGTCCAGCCTCAAGACCCGACCCGGCCCGTCACTTAAGTGACGGGCGGGAGGAATGGAGAGGGCACCCGTAGGTGCCCTAGAGCTCTCACGCATCTCTCTCTTTCTCTCTCGTTGTTTTCTTTTTGGGGAAAAAGAAGAACGTCTTCTTCTTGGGTGGCTGCTCACAGCAAGAGGAGAAGGAGAAGGAGAAAGAGAAAGAGAAAGAGAAAGAAGGAAGAGAAGGGGAGAAGGAAGGCAAGAAGGAAAGAGGAAGAAGAGCACGGGCAGCCGTGTGGGTTCAAGCGTAGAGAGAGAAAGTGAAGAAAACAAGGGAAAGAAAAGAAGAAAATACAGTGATCTCTTTTCTTGTCGTTTTCTTGTGCATTCATTCTTGAGAATGATTTATGCTATTCTCTACAAGAAGAACAACCTAGTTGTATTGCCTCTTTGAAGTATAAATATATCTCTCTTGCCCGTGGTTTTTTACCCCATTATTGGGGGTTTTTCCACGTAAATTGGTGTCTCCTATTTTTCTGTATTTTAGCATATATCTTGGAATATATTGCTGCGATATTGGTGTCGGAAACTCGTTTTTATGCACGCTGCCCTATAATTCCGAATTTCAGCAATTTTATATTGGTTTGGCCTTTTTTTGTTGTTGTTGAACATTCTTTTGGGGGAATACGACTATAACAATTCTGAGGAGCAAGATGGGCACTGGGAAATTGAGGGAACTAATATGGGTTAGAAATGGTTATCCTGGGGCTCTGTGGACTGTTTATGTAGGCAATAAAGGAAGAATCTTGATGGATGCCAGAGTCAAGAAGCTTTGCCTGCAGATTGCATCACGGTGTGAATCCTGGGGCTCTGTAGACTGTTTATGTAGGCAATAAAGGAAGAATCATGATGGATGCCAGAGTCAAGAAGCTTTGCCTGCAGATTGCATCACGGTGTGAAAGTCTCTCATCTTCTTCGGCTGCATGAGGACAAGTTCGTGGGATTCTAGTTAAAAAAATTCAACCATATCCCACCGAAGAAGCAAACAATCAAGCAAGGTCTGCTTTGGTGGTCCAAAAGAAAGTTCAGAAGAAAAGTTTTAAAAAGAATTTGGTCTATCACCTATCATATTGTGATATGGTGTCTATAGAGTAGGAGGAATGATCAGACATAGAACAGTGAAGCCTCATGAGAGTGGTAGTATTAGACTCTGGAATTATTGTAATGACAATCCAGGAAAATAAAGTGGAGCATAATGGGCGAACAACACATTGAAGTTTGGCTCGGGCTTGGCATTTTCTAAGGCTGATTGGAACTTCCAAGAGGGAACATCATACAATATCCATATCCTTGCAGGGATTGGAGAAAGTTTACTTCGAATCGCTGGGATGATCTGACACCGGGATGGAAATCCGTTTGGGCACATGCTGCTGGTCAAGAAAAAGGTCGTTGTTTTTTAAAAAACTTGGACATATAATACACTTAATGTTTTTTAAGATATTCACATATTCAGATTCGAATCCCAACAAAAAAAGTCATATCTAATTCCAAATTCAAAATCTAATTTTTACATTCATCCAAATCCAAATATGAATTTTGAACCTAATTTTGGTCAATTTTCAAAATGTAAGATATTTGTTTGAAAATAAATCTGATTTGAATCTGTTTTCGAATCTGACTGGATATTTATGTATATCCAAAACTGAACCCAGTCAATTTCTTAAGCAGATATTAAATTCTTTGTTCATATCCAATTTTTTCAAAACGGTTCAATCAGATATGCTATCCAAATCGAATATATTTATATCCTTCTTAATAAATGACTTGACAAACTCCCTATAGATGATGAAGGCTATATATTCATTCGAATTAATAGTGAGTAATGGAAAGAAAGTCTGGACAAGACCATAAAAGGGGAAGCAGGAGTTTTGGGTCAGCACTTGTAGTTGACGAACTGTTGAGCAGGTTAAACCTGCTGTTAAAATTTGCACTATGTTTTTTTTTTGTATTCCGGTGAAATGGGGCACAAGGAACGAGAGATAGGCCAAGTTGGCTGGCTGGGGTTAAAAAGCCAGTTGAGTTTTTGTTTATGTAATCATCCTATAAGGATTTAGATTTTTTGTTGTATATATCCCATTTTTTTTTATAATGGCTGAACTTGGTTTTTTTTTTTTTTACTAAAATCATTATCACCATGTGAAATTATGTAGAAGAGCACCCGCATCATGCAATTAAGCTCGACTTTGTCTAGAGAGGAAAAGGTGTTTAACATAGAGAGAGGTGTGGAATCTGCTATACTTGAGAAGTTGAGGTGCTTGGATTTTAGTGAGAAGGGAAAATTGGGATTAAAAATCATTTCACATCACATAGTGCTTTTAGCCTCTTAATTGTCATAAACCAGTTTTCGTGAGACATGTTACTTAACAGAGCAGTAAAGTATGAATTTTCAAATGTTCGGTTGTAAGTTAATGCTCAAAATTGTTCTACTTTTCCATAATTTTTTCTAATTGAAAAATTTCAGCTTCTTAGGGGAAAATAGGTTACAAAAAGCTGCCCCAAGCAAACAAATTTTCAAATTTTCAGCTTCTAACCCACCGGCCCACCTCAAGGACTATCAATGCTTTGCAAGTTTTTCCGGATGCAACCATGGTCATCAGAGTATGGTCACAAGCAAGAGATATGGAACTCGTTGTCCAATCATATCGCATTTAGATGATCACAGGTACTCCCCAAATCATTTCGCATTTAGATGATCACAGGTACTCCCCAAAACACCATTGCTCCATGACTCACCTTGCTAAACACATTGAGCCTAGTTCATTCCATCAAGCCATGCAAGATGATAGATGGCGGGAAGCCATGCAGGCCGAAATATGTGCATTGGAAGAAAACAACAGTTGGACTGTCACACCCCGACCTTTTGACCCAAACATTTTTTTTTGTCTAAACATAAAGCATCGATGTGGGATGACACAACAATTCAAAAAGACGATGAGCCGAGCACTTCAAAATAATGGGGTGAACTTTCATTAATGCAATCATTTCAGTTCATACAAAATCACATCTATGTGTAACAAAAATGCCCCAAACTGTATAATTGATGCCTAACAAAAACAAGACATCAATAAAACCAAAATATGACGCGTCGGCACTACAAAATACCTAAAACCTCCCCAGTAGGACGTGAGTGAAGTCATCTGCTCAACCTGCTGCCCCGGGTCCGCCAAAACCTGAAAAGGGAAAACAACTGAAGGCTTAGCCTTCGTAGTATGGTAACAAGCCAGGAAAAATACCAACCCTTTCAGGTAAGATTCAAATAAATATAAATATCAAGATCATATTTCATCATGTTGTGTCTAAGTACGACACACAAAGACCACTCAATGACCATAGTCATTAACTTTTTCAATCACATGCAAGCATAACTAAACATCTCACTTGCATTTGCAACACAACAATTACATTCACTTCAAACACATACAATCAATCATGTTCAATACATTTTCTTTAACTTCAGTGTATTACAGTTCCTATGGGTGCAACACAGGCACGTGCACACCATGGGCGGCCTACAGCCGAGAGACAACCCCCGTGGTGGCCCATAACAGTGGATCCATTTCATCCGCTGCAGCGGTAGATCACTCATCCATGGATGTGTGAATTCCAATGAGAGATACTCAACCTTCCCTAGGACACCCAGGTTGGGAAGGAGGGAGCCCACGCTCCATGCACAACACACAACAGTACCCTGGGGCCTTGCATTGCCTGCGCTCCGAACAGGCGAGACCAGTGGCAAAACCAAGAGGGGACGTCTCCCAATCACATAGCCACATCCCACTGGCCTCTCATCTTTTAATCATTCTTTATTGACATTAGATTAACACATTCACAATTGACTGGCAAGCTCATGAGGTTGGTGCACTTCTCGAGTGCACCCACACCTCCAATTGCCTCCACACGAGGCCTATACATACAGTAACAGTCGTTGCTAGCCGTCATACAGTACGGGTACAACTACCCTCTATTTCATCCATTTGCATCGTTGCTCATGGCAATGCACATGCAACAACATACACATTCATATCAATCATCACATTCATCCACACATCTATCACATCTTTGAAAAACTTAGCCAATCCACAGAGAGTAGTCTCGATCTGCGGTTGGCTCGTAGTTGTCCTATGCAGTTATCATTCTATGATGCTTTCTAATGCACAATTGGGGTCGAGGATACACTCGACTCGATACCCTGCCTCATCTGTACTAAACAGGTATCAATTCTAGCATGCATATGTAAATGCGTAACAGTTTCAAAACAATTACCAATAGTCTTTCAAACAATTCAAATCATATAGTAAAGCATAAATAAACATACATACATTCATTTACAATTCATCAATCAATTCACATTACAATTCTAGGATCCCATGATCCTAGGAACACACAATCACATTTACCTAGGTAGGAATTCGCCTAGCATGTCGCCATACCTGTGGCACGATCACAATTCCTCAAAAAGCCTCAAGCTTCGAATCCTTCAGCTCAAGGTCGTCGAGACGTGCCCGGTGCACCTGTTAACATAAACGAGGATAAGGTTTCTACGAGATACTTACACAATTCAAACAAATACAATCAAATACAAAATAAAATCCTTGAGGCACGTGTCATTGCCTCGAGAGGGTGTCGACGGGTAGTGTCAACCAACGAGCTCTCCAATAGGCCTCCTCCTTACATCTTGACGTCGCCTCGAACTATCAACCCTCAACCATCAATTAACCCATCACTAACTGCTTCTTCAACTTTCTTGTCTTTAAATCAATGCGTCAACCCCAAAGGCACCACTAGTTTACGTACTCTATCCCTATATAACTTCAAGACGCACCCATTCACAAGAACGTGTGCCAAGCACCCACTACAACGGTCATAAATTTTCCCCTCAACCACACAATCTCTACCATGCTTCCCTAATGCTTCGAGAATTCATCCATCATGCTTAAAAGAACAACATAGACATGAATCAATGCTTCTCCAACATAACCCTACACTTTTCCCAAAAGCGAGGTCACTAATATGCATCCTAAATCATCGATTCTACCTTCAAGCATGCTCAAACAATAATAATACATGCTTTAGTAGGTAATATACATCAATTTAAGCTTAATTAGACCTTGCTCACCCCGAAACAACCGTCCGAACTACTGTAGCTCCTCCGACAGCCACCTCAAGTGCTCACACCAAACGACAAGATTTCGTACCACGCCTCCACCACCACAACACCTAGTCGCTGCTAGGAGGGGAAAAACACGTTTCCCCCAACTGGAACCCTAACATACCACACTGAAAACAGTAAGGAAATGCTAGATTGGGAGAAAAGGGGAAAGAAATTAGGTAAAATGGGGAGAAAAGCTCGCTTAGGGTACGTGAGGAAAGGAAAAACAGAGAGAGAGAGAAGTTCGGCCAAAGGGGTAAGGGCACGGGAGTGGTAGGGGAAGAATGAAGGGGGAGGGCGTGCGAGGGAGAGAGACGGAGAGAGCGTTCGAGCAGAGAGACGGAGAGTGTGGGCAGAAGGAGGGAGGTAATAGAGAGACGCCCAGCAGAGAGAGAAGGAAGGGGCGATGACGGGTGAGGAAGAAGAAGAAGAAGAACAAAGGAAGAGATTGAAGGCTCACCCACTCGCCGCCGCCACCGCTGCCTGCGTCGCCGCCTCCTCTCCTCGCTGGCCCAAAGGTCTCCACGCTCAAACCTTGCTGTCGACTGTTTCTCTCGACTCCCGGTCTACAGTGATTCCACAGAAGAGAGAACGAAGAGAGAGACGAGTGAAATGAACTCCCTCGCGTTGGGCTCCTTCAAGCAAATGGATTCGGGTCCGGGTTTGGACCCGATCCGGATCACCTGCCAAATCCGAGCGTTACATCCTACCCTCCTAAAAAGAAATTTCGTCCGCGAAATTTAGATCATACCTCAGTGTAAAAACAAGTGTGGATATCTCGTCCGCATGTCCTCCTCATGTTCCCATGTACATTCCTTCAATCCATGATACTGCCAATCCACTCTCACCAAAGGAATTCTCTTAGTGCGAAACACTTGCTCTCTTCGATCTACAATTCTGATAGGTTTCTCTTCCATTGATAAATCATCTTGTACTTGAATACATTAAAAATCAATTACATGTGTCGGATTTGGTACGTACTTTCGAAGCATGAAAACATGAAAAACGTCATGAACATGACTCAAGTCAGGTGGTAGAGTCAATTTGTATGCCACCTCTCCAATCTTCTCTAATATCTCAAAAGGTCCTACGAACCTCGGGCTCAACTTGCCCTTCACACCAAAACGAAAAACACCTCTAGTAGGGGAAAACTTCAAAAACACATGATGACCAACCTCAAAGGTCAACTCTCTACGACGAATGTCGGCATAGCTTTTCTGTCTACTCAGAGTAATCAACAACTTTTTCCTTATCAATTGCACTTGGTTGGTGTAGTGTTGCAATACTAAAGGGTTTTCAATCTTACCATCACCCAATTCAGTCCAACAAGTTGGCGATCTGCACGGCCTTCCATACAAAGCCTCAAATGGTGTCATCCCAATACTAGAGTGGTAACTGTTATTATATGCAAATTATGTCAATTTCACATGTTTGTCCCATTCTCCTTTCCACTCTAAGACACATGCACGCAACATGTCCTCTAAGGTCTGAATAGTCCTCTCTGATTGCCCATCAGTTTGGGGGTGAAACGATGTACTCAGCTTAAGCTTGGTACCCAAACCTTTCTGCAATTGCCCCCAAAACCTAGAGGTAAAACGTGGATCTCGATCCGAAATGATGGACTTTGGCACTCCATGCAATCTCACTATTTCACCAATATATAACTCTGCAAGACTTTCCAAAGACTGACTGATTCTTATAGGCAGAAAATGAGCGGACTTCGTTAGTCGATCAACAATCACCCAAATGGCATCATGTTGTCTTCTAGTGCGTGGCAAACTAACCACAAAATCCATCGTAATGTCTTTCCACTTCCACACTGGGATATCTATTCTCTGCAACAACCCTCCGGGCCGCTGATGCTCTGCTTTTACCTGTTGGCAAATTAAGCACTTTGCCACATATTCTGCAATTTCACGCTTCATTCCAGGCCACCAAAAATTTCTCCTCATGTCTTGAAACATCTTTGTACTGCCAGGATGTATAGAAAACTTAGATTTATGAGCTTCATCAAGCAACTGATGTTTCACCCCTTCATCTTTAGGAACCCATAATCTCTGCCGAAACCGTAACAAACCATCTTCATCTTGATGCCAAAGAGAATCTGTCTTCTTGCTTTCTTCCACGTTCTTAGCAAACTCTGGATCTTCCTTTTGCTTCATTACAAATTCTTCCATCAAAGGATGTCGTATCAAGGCCATCATCATTGCCTTGTTCTCATCACAAATGTAAGGTTGTCAAGCTATCACATCTTGCAATAATGTCCAAGAACGAGTCAACATACTGCACATTGTTGTTTTGGCCTGTCTGCTCAACGCATCTGCCACCACATTCGCCTTGCCTGGATGATATGATATGGTGAAATCATAATCCTTCAAGTATCAATCCATCTTCTTTGCCTCAAGTTGAGATCCTTTTGGGAGAATATATACTTCAAGGACTTGTGATCTGTAAATACCTCAAATGTTGCACCATAGAGATAGTGTCTCCACATCTTCAATGCGAACACAACTGCTCCCAACTCCAAATCATGAGTGGGATAGTGTTGCTCATGAGCCTTCAACTGCCTTGATGCATAAGCCACTACACGGCCATGTTGCATCAACACACAACCATATCTGATCCCTGAAGCATCTGTGTACACCACAAAACCCGAATGACCTGATGGAGGCGTCAGAATAGGGGCAGAAGTAAGCTTGTTCTTCAGAGTTTGAAAACTCTTCTCACACTCTTCATTCCAAACGAACTTCACTCCTTTTCTCAATAGCTTAGTCATGGGCGTAGCTATTTTCGAAAAGTCTTGTATGAACCTGCGATAGTATCCAGCCAATCCCAAAAAGCTTCTAACCTCAATTACACTACAAGGTATCCTCCAGTCCTGTACAGCCGACACCTTAGCCGGATCGACGGATACTCCATCCTTCGAGATCACATGACCCAGAATGTTTACCTTTTCTAAACAAAATTCACATTTCGAATATTTGGCGTAAAGCTTATGCTTGCGCAAAAGACCCAACACTCATCTCAAGTGATCTCTATGCTCTGCCTCACTTTCTGAGTACACTAAAATATCATCAACAAAAACAATAACGAATCGATCCAAGAACTCTTGGAAAACCTGATTCTTGAGGTCCATGAACGCTGCGGGAGCATTGGTCAACCCAAAAGGCATGACTCTGAATTCATAATGTCCATATCTGGTTCGAAAAGCAGTCTTAGAAACATCTTCCTCTCGTATCAAGAGTTGGTGGTAACCTGTCCTCAGGTCGATCTTGGAGAAAACCTTAGCATTCTTAAGCTGATCAAACAAGTCTTCGATTCTTGGAAGCGGATACTTATTCTTGATGGTGACTTGATTCAACATACGATAATCTATACACAAACGCATTGTCCCATCTTTCTTCTTCACAAACAATACAGATGCTCCCCAAGGTGACACACTAGGTCGGATGAAGCCCTTGTCCAAGAGCTCCTGCAGTTGCTTCTTCAATTCTTCTAACTCTGCCGGTGTCATACGGTAGGGTGCCTTAGAAATGGGAGCGGTTCCTGGCAGCAACTCTATCTTGAATTCAACTTCTCGCGTTGAAGGCAAACTTGACAGTTCCTCCGGGAACACATCGGGGTACTCACTCACAACTGCAACATCTTGCAACCTCGCCGGTTCGGCCTCATTGGTCAACATATTGACCAAGAAAGCAACACTTCCATTTTCTATCCATCGCTTAGCCTTCACTGCAGACACCATTATCTTGTCAGTTCGACTAGCTTTGCGAGCAAGAAATTCCACAGGCTGCATCTCGTCAACAACTGTATTTGCTTCTTCCTGCAATCTATATTGGCATAATGTGCATATAACCAAAATCCATGCCCAAAATCACATCAAACTCCCTGAGATTTATAATCACCAACTGTGTAGGTAAGTGATGTTGATGGATCTCCACGTCCACATCCGGTAGATACTCACTACACGACTCTTGAGCATGCATAGGACTAACAACTTTTAATACATACGACATCTTTCTAGCCGACACTTCATGGGAAGTAGCAAATCGACTAGATATAAAAGAATGGGTCGCCCCAGCATCAAATAACATTCTAGCAATATGAAAACCAACAAGTAAAGTACCTTCAACGAGGTCGTGTGCCTGAAGTTCCTCCACAGTAGTAGCATAGACACGTCCAGCTGTCTGTCGTACGCTTGAAGGACCGGCCTCAGGCTTCTTCGAGTCTCTTTCTTTATTCAACGGGCAATCCTTGATGAAATGTCTCATACCTCCGCAGTGCAAACAAGCCCCAGTCATCCGATAGCACGGCTTTCCAGGGTGCGCACGAGAACAAGTGGGGCACCTCGGTGAAGTCGGAGAGGCCACTGACCCCTGAGTGGTCTCACCGCGGCCGGGCCTGTTCCGCCTGAATGTTCTGTCATCACGCCTTTCATAAGGCCTTGCCCTGCCTGCAGGATGATGGTATTTGACTGGCATACGCCCACCCTGAGTGTGCTGAGAAGTTTTCTTTTGATGATCCCTCTGATTCCTAACCCAATCTTCTTCCATGCATCTCGCCATAGTGACTGCCTCGTCCAAATTGTGAGGGCTGCCAGACATAACTCTGCCTCGAAGACCATCACGCAACCCATATACAAACTTATCGGCTCTAGCCTCAGTGGTAGTGTAGAGGTGCGGGCAATACGCCTCCAAGTGTCGATACTTAGTAATATATTCTTCCAAGCTCAAATGGTTTTGTTGCAAGTCAAGAAACTCTCGCATTTTCTTATTTCTGGCCTGCACTGGGAAGTATGTGCTAAAGAACGAATCTCTGAACTGCCTCCAAGAGATTGTCTGTTGGTCTGCAAACTGGATCTCTCGAGTCGATTTCCACCATCTTTGGGCGTCACCTTTAAGCATATACGAGCCAAAGTTCACTTTGTTGTCTCCTGGTACTTTCAGAACCTCAAATATACGCTCATTCTCTTCAATCTATTCTTCTGCCTTGTCTGGACTGCCATCTTCAGTAAAGACGGGCGGCTGCATCGTCATAAAATGATGGAATGACACTGTCATTGCCTTCTCCTTAGGTGGTGCGGTGGTGTCCCCAGTAGGAGATGCTTGGCTCCTCCAGTTACCTGCCATCGATTGCACAATTGACGTCAATGTCTGCAACGTCGTCAGCAACAAAGCCTGCTGATCCACGGGTGGAGTCTGCCTCGATGGGGTTTGGGCACCCACACTCGCCTGGGCATTCTGTTTCCCTGATGTGTTGTCCACCTGTGGGGTATGCGTGTCAGAATGAGCCGGACTTGACTCCCTTTGTGCATCAGTAGACGGCTCTACGCGCTTCTTACCCCTACGCTGGTATTCCATCTGTACACACAAGAACCTTTATTCTTAAATCACGTCTAAGACTAACTCACAAATCAATTCACAGCGTGCCTTAACACAAAGTTCAAAACATCGATTACATTATGTATTCATACCTAAAAGAATCAAACTACAATAACAAAAATTGCATACCTGGGCAACACGGCTTCACAGATGGGCTTTAACTCACATCCCTATTAGGGTTTGCCATGGCTCTGATACCAATACTGTCACACCCCGACCTTTTGACCCAAACATTTTTTTTTTGTCTAAACATAAAGCATCGAGGTGGGATGACACAACAATTCAAAAAGACGATGAGCCATGCAATTCAAAACAATGGGGCAAACTTTCATTAATGCAATCATTTCAGTTTCATACAAAATCACAGCTATGTGTAACAAAAATGCCTCAAACTGTATAATTGATGCCTAACAAAAACAAGGCATCAATAAAACCAAAATATGACGCACTGGCACTACAAAAGACCCAAAACCTCCCCAGTAGGACGTGAGTGAAGCCATCTGCTCAACCTGCTGCCCCGGGTCCGCCAAAACCTGAAAAGGAAAAACAACTGAAGGCTTAGCCTACGCAGTATGGCAACAAGCCAGGAAAAATACCAACCCTTTCAGGTATGATTCAAATAAATATAAATATCAAGATCATATTTCATCATGTTGTGTCAAAGTACGACACACAAAGGCCACTCAATGACCATAGTCATTAACTTTTTCAATCACATGCAAGCATAACTAAACATCTCACTTGCATTTGCAACACAACAATTACATTCACTTCAAACACATACAATCAATCATGTTCAATACATTTTCTTTAACTTCAGTGTATTACAGTTCTTGTTGGTGCAACACAGGCACGTGCACACCATGGGCAGCCTACAGTCGAGAGACAACCCCCGTGGTGGCCCATAATAGTATGGATCAATTTCATCCGCTGCAGCGGTAGAGCACTCATCCATGGATGTGTGAATTCCAATGAGAGATACTCAACCTTCCCAAGGACACCCAGGTTGGGAATGAGGGAGCCCACACTCCATGCACAACACACAACGGTACCCTGGGGCCTTGCACCGCCTGCGCTCCGAACAGGCGAGACCAGTGGCAAAACCAAGAGGGGACGTCTCCCAATCACATAGCCACATCCCACTGGCCTCTCATCTTTTAATCATTCTTTATTGACATTAGATTAACACATTCACAATTGACTGGCTAGCTCATGAGGTTGGTGCACTTCTCGAGTGCACCCACACCTCCAATTGCTGCCACACGAGGCCTATACATATAGTAACAGTCATTGCTAGTCGTCATACAGTACGGGTACAACTACCTTCTATTTCATCCATTTGCATCGTTGCCCATGGCAATGCACATGCAACAACATACACATTCATATCAATCATCACATTCATCCTCACATCTATCACATCTTTGAAAAACTTAGCCAATCCACAGAGAGTAGTCTCGATCTGCAGTTGGCTCGTAGCTGTCCTATGCAGTTATCATTCAATGATGCTTTCTAATGCACAATTGGGGTCGAGGAGACACTCGACTCGATACCCCACCTCATCTGTCCTAAACAGATATCAATTCTAGCATACATATGTAAATGCGTAACAGTTTCAAAACAATTACCAATAGCCTTTCAAACAATTCAAATCATATAGTATAGCATGAATAAACATACATACATTCATTTACAATCCATCAATCAATTCACATTACAATCCTAGGATATCATGATCCTAGGAACACACAATCACATTTACCCAGGCAGGAGATCCTAGGAACACACAATCACATTTACCCAGGCAGGAATTCGCCTGGCATGTCGCCATACTTGTGGCGCGATCACAATTCTTCAAAAAGCCTGAAGCTTCGAATCCTTCAGCTCAAGGTCGTCGAGACGTGTCCGGTGCACCTGTAAACATAAACGAGAATAAGGTTTCTACGAGATACTTACACAATTCAAACAAATACAAACAAATACAAAATAAAATCCTTGAGGCACGTGTCATTGCCTCAAGAGGGTGTCGACGGGTAGTGTCGACCAACGAGCTCTCCAATAGGCCTCCTCCTTACATCTTGACGTCGCCTCGAACTATCAACCTTCAACCATCAATTAACCCATCACTAACTCCTTCTTCAACTTTCTTGTCTTTAAATCAATGCGTCAACCCCAAAGGCACCACTAGTTTACGTACTCTTTCCTTTTATAACTTCAAGACGCACCCATTCACAAGAACGTGTGCCAAGCGCCCACTACAACGGTCATAAATTTTCCCCTCAACCACACAATCTCTACCATGCTTCCCTAATGCTTCGAGAATTCATCCATCATGCTTAAAAGAACAACATAGACATGAATCAATGCTTCTCCAACATAACCCTACACTTTCCCCAAAAGCGAGGTCACTAATATCCATCCTAAATCATCGATTCTACCTTCAAGCATGCTCAAACAATAATTATACATGATTTAGTAGGTAATATACATCAATTTAAGCTTAATTAGACCTTGCTCACCCGGAAACAACCGTCCGAACTGCTATAGCTCCTCCGACAACCACCTCAAGTGCTCACACGATCCCCAAACGACAAGATTTCGTACCATGCCTCCACCACCACAACACCTAGTCGCTGCTAGGAGGGGAAAAACATGTTTCCCCCAACTGGAACCCTAACATACCAAACTGAAAACAGTAAGGAAATGCTAGATTGGGAGAAAAGGGGAAAGAAATTAGGTAAAATGGGGAGAAAAGCTCGCTTAGGGTACATGAGGAAAGGGAAAACAGAGAGAGAGAGAGGTTCGGCCAAAGGGGTAAGGGCACGGGAGTGGTAGGGGAAGAATGAAGGGGGAGGGCGTGCGAGGGAGAGAGACGGAGAGAGCGTTCGAGCAGAGAGAGGGAGAGTGTGGGCAGAAGGAGGGACGTAATAGAGAGACGCCCAGCAGAGAGAGAGGGAAGGGGCGATGACGGGTGAGGAAGAAGAAGAAGAAGAACAAAGGAAGAGATTGAAGGCTCACGCACTCGCCGCCGCTGCCCGCGTCGCCGCCTCCTCTCCTCGCTGGCCCAAATGTCTCCACGCTCAAACCTTGCTGTCGACTGCTTCTCTCGACTCCCAGTCTACAGTGATTCCACAGAAGAGAGAACAAAGAGAGAGACGAGGGAAATGAACTCCCTCGCGTCGGGCTCCTTCAAGCAAATGGATTCGGGTCCGGGTCTGGACCCGATCCGGATCACCTGCCAAAGCCGAGCGTTACATGGACTCTCACTAAGATGCCCTCAACCAAAACACCCATTGGATGCAAACAGGTGCACAAGATTAAATACAAATATGATGGGTCTATTGAAAGATACAATGTCTGACTTGTTGCAAAGGGCTATACTCAAACCGAAGGGATTGATTATTATGAAAAGTTTACTTGTGTTGCCAAGGTCTCCACCATCTGATGCATACTTGCTCTTACTGCTATATTTAATTGGCATTTCTACCAAGTTAACGTTAACAATGCCTTTTTATGTGGGGATCTCCAAGAAGAAGTATATATGCAGTTGCCACTTGGTTTTGGCCGACAGGGGGAGAATGTCGTATGTTGACTAAACAAATCTATATATGGCCTCAAGCTATCATGCAACTGGTTTCCAAGCTATCTGATTTCCTCATTAGCTTGTGTTTCATGCAGTCCAAAGCACATGATTCTTTATTTTCCAGTAAAGGTGCAACTTGTTGAATGGTTAATGTCAGTAACAACCACAAAAAAAAGAAAGAAAGAACATACTTTCAAGAGGAATCATTTCCAATTGATATTTGAATAAACAATCTCTACCAAAATTTTCTTTATTGAGACACGTTGACTCTTAAAAGAATCAATCTCTTCTTAGCTAAATTCACAACTAATTAAGTTGTGTATGGACACACCTATTTAACTTTTCTTATGAGGTAGATTTACTTCTTAATTGAACAACAAAGACCATTCACAGACATATGATTCAAAACATATGCCACAACTCCATAATTTCTTATTTCTTATCACATTCCCTAAGTCTTGTGGAATCAAACCTTATGTGACAAAGCATTGTTGCAATATTCTTTCCACGAGTCGTAACTAGCATGCCTTCAATGAGTTTCTATTATTTATCACCAAACATATTGCACAAACATCATTACCTACCCTTCTTTTGGTCTTCATAAATTCATGAAAATAACATTATTTATTGCAAAGTTGGTGAGTAAAACACTAAATATTTAAAAAAGAAATAGTATGTAGCCATTTAAAAATCTAAAACTTTACGTTTAAAATTGTTATTTGTGTCAAATAACTCGTAAAAATTCGTTGAAGCTTAATTATTCTAGCGGCTAACTGTAAAGTTTCTTTTAAATATCTAAGTTGCACTAAACAAAGTTGCTATTGGTCTTTAAAGCAACAAATTTTCGTAATTAATCCACAACATCTAAAGATGATTCTCATTTAAATGTCATTGCTAACAACCACATATTTTTCTGATACTCAAATTTTTATTTTCACTAACTTCAAACTTTTGAATAACAAATATTAGTATGTGCCTAGCCTTAACAAAAAAGTGATGATCACTTTTCTTCATGTATTATTGTAATGCCCAAACTGGTCACTCAAGTTTTCCTTATATCCATTTCATATGTCTTTGACATAACTTTTGGCAGGAAAACCTACATAAATTGAAATGTAGATGGTTTCAAATTAATACGATGGCACAAAATACCTTGTAAAAGAGCACTTCTATTTTGATACATATCAAATAAAGTCGCTTCATTATCCAACCTCAAAAAAACATCTTTTTTATAATTTATGCGATATCATAAAATATATGTATTTTGGTGCACAGGGCAAAATGCTTTAATGTAGAAAACAATCAATCAAAGGAAATATGATAAAAAAAATTATCAAGAGGCATATGTGATAGCGAACAAAACTAGAAAAATATTTCCTAATATAGAGTAACCTTTGTCTTTTGTGTTAATATATTCAAAACAAGACGTGAATACATAGGATGTTGGAGTGAAGGCAACGGATCATTGTCTTATTCTTCTCAGCAGCGTCACCATCGGATGCTCCTAGATGAGTCTTCAGTTCTGATGGCAGAGGTGACAGAGACGGAAGACAAAGTAGAAGAGAAAGTAGTAACCGATAGAATTTTTGGGGTTTCCCTCTAAAGGGCTCCTCTCATGTAATATTTTAGCGATTAACTGAAACACCAAGTGTTGCTGGATATAAATAGCCAGCCCCTTAGGTTTTCCCCAAATCCAACAGCGGTTAGCGTGAGAGATTTTTAGGAATAGGTTGAGATAAAGATGAACTTTATCTCGTGAGATCTTTTGAGTAAATCTCATAACTGCCTTGCAGTTATGAGATATCTGGATAGGGCTCAATGGCCACTATCCAACATCTCCCACTTGGCCATGAGACCGCCAGTTTGCTTCCACTATATGTGTGTTTTTTTATTTAGTTAGTTACGTGGTTTTTCATAACTGGTTTTTCCATCGTAACTTTCTTTAGGATTTACAACGAGGTTTTCCATTCACTGGTTTTTCCTTCACAACCTTTCAGATATATCTTAACCCTATATGGGCCACATGTTTTGGAAACAAGTCTTTATATATTCCCTTAGTTAAGGGATCAGCTACCATATCATTGGTAGGTAAGTAATCAATCGAGATTTCATTTTTCTCAATCATTTCATGAACATAATGGTATTTCACCATTATATGTTTACTCTTTGAGCTAACAGCTCTATTTTTCATAAGAGATATCACTGTCTGATTATCACAGTACAGTTGAACCGATTCATGATCAAGATCTAATTTCAAGTCTTTCAAGAACCGATTTATCCAGACAACAAAAGTAGTTGCAACATTACATGCTACATACTCTGCTTCCTGAGTATGTTGAGCAACACATCTCTGTTTCTTATAGGACCAGGCTATCGAACCACCTCCAAAGAGGAATACATATCCAGAAGTAGACTTACTGTCGTCTTTGCATCCTGCAAAATCCGCATCTGAATATCCAACTAAGGTTAGCTCATCTGCTTGGTAGGACAATTTCAGTCTTTTCATTCTGTTAATGTACTGAAAAATCCTTTTAACTGCTTGTCAGTAAAGCCAACCATGATTACTTTGATAACGACTCACCAGACCAATGGGAAAGCTTATGTCTGGTCTGGTACAAAGCATTAAATACATTAGACTGCCAACCGTGCATATGGAACATTTAATTTTTGTTGTCCTTCACCAGGACAATCACTCCTACTTAAGTTTGCTCCATTAGCTATAGGAGTGTCAATTGGTTTGCAGTCTAATATACGAAATTTCTTCAGGATATAATCAATATATCGTTCTTGGCTTAAACTCATGATTCTTGAGTTTATATCTCGAGTGATCTTTATTCCTAATATATAGGATGCTTCAACCAAGTCCTTCATTTTGAAGTTCTTGTTCAGTCAAGTTTTCGTTTTGAATATCATGTCGTTATCATTTCCTGTTAGTAATATGTCATCAACTTAAAATGATAGAATACAGAAAAGGCTTCCACTTTTCCAGACATATACACAGTGACCTAGTTGGTTTGCAATGAACCCAAGTTTTGTAATTGTTTTGTGAAAAGCAAAATACCACTGTCTAGGCAACTGCTTCAATCCGTACAACGATTTATTCAGCTTGTACACTTTGTCTTCTTTCTCCTTGATGACATACCCCTGTGGTTGAGTCATATATATAGTTTCCTTCAACTCACCATTTAGGAAAACAGTCTTCACATCCATCTGACAAACATCCAAGTCATAAAATGTTGCGATAGACAAAATTATTCTAATTGATGAAAACTTTGCAACCGACGAATAGGTTTCTGAGTAATCAATTCATTACTTTTGGGAAAAACCTTTTGCCGCCAGTTTAGCTTTGAATTTCTCGACTGATCTGCTAGCTTTATACTTCTTCCTTAGCACACATTTGCATCCAATGGGTTTTCTATCATTAGGAAGATCTACTAATTCCCAGACTTTATTCTTTTCTATGAATTCAATTTCTCCATCCATAGCATTAACCCAATCTGACGATTCATGTGAGTTTATGGCTTCGTCATAAGTTACATTTCGTCAATATATGCTAAATAGCATAGCTCCTCTGCAAGATATACATAATAATCATTTAAATATGAAGGAGGAGTTCTATATATTTTATGACCTGATAATGTCTGAGATGACGAGGTGCTTGGATCAATTGGTTGATTACCTAACTGATCTTCAGTCGATTCATTACCAGACTGTTTCTTAGACGATTCTTGCTCAGTTGGTTCATTACCAAACTGATCTCCAGTCGGTTCATTACCAGATTGTTCTTCTGAATAAATCAGATCATCCAATATATCATTTTGATATTCAACTAGATCAATATCTTTATTATTGAGTTCTTCTAAGAAATCTACATCTCTGCTTTCAGTCTCATACTTGAATGATATAATCTGTAGCCCTTGGATCCTTTTGGATATCCAATAAATAAACATCTTACTGATCTGTTATCTAGTTTATCCATTTTTGGATCTAGAATTTTTACGTGTGCTACAGATCTCCATCTCCTTAGATGTCTCAGATCTGGTTTTACACCAGTCCATCTTTCATAAGGAGTGGTTGGGACTGCTTTGCAGGGCACTCGATTTATTATATACATAGTTGTTCACACAGCTTCACCCCAAAAAACTTTTGGTAATTGTGCTCCTGCCAACATGGATCTCACCATGTTCAAGAGGGTTTTGTTACACCTCTCAGCAACACCATTTTGTTGTGGTGTCCTAGGCATTATCTTTTGTCTATTAATTCCAAGGTCTTTACAGTATTCGATGAATTCATTAGAAGTGTATTCTCCTCCTCGATCAGACCTTACAACTTTAATATATCTCCCAAGTTGTCTCTCGACTTCAGATTTGTATTCCTTATTCCTTGAAATTTCAAGTGCCTCTGACTTGTGTCTAATCAAGTATATATAACCAAATCTGAGAAGTCGTCAATAAATGTTATGAAGTGTAGCTTGCCACTATGAGTTTGGACTCTGAAAGGTCCACAGATATCAGTATGGATTATCACCAATAGTTCAGTGGCCCGAATTACTTCAAACGGAAATGGTTTTCTTGTCATCTTTCCGTATACACATGACTTGCATTTCACGAAATTATTTATATTTATGTCAGGTATTAAACCTTGTTGTGCTAGAGTCTTCATCTTTTTTATGCTTATATGGCTTAATATTTCATGCCATAAGTTTACATTCACACTCATTGCACAGTTGAAATAAGCATAACCGAAAGCTTCATTCATATCATTAAGTTTGAACATACCATGTTCTTTTACAAATTTTCCATTGAACATGGACCTTCCATGTTTTACCACTGTTACTTTTTCTGGAATAAAACGTACTTTAAAACTTTTCTCAGTCAGTGCGGGAACAGACACTAGATTCCTCCTTATGAAATGGACATACAAAACCTCGTTAAGTATGACACTAATACCCCCAACATTTAGTCGATATGTCTCAATTCTCATGACGTCACAATATGAGTTGTTTCTCATATAGACCTTGTTTGTTCCTGGACTCAGTTCTTCTATGTGAATCATGTACTCTTTTGTCTTCGCAATATGACGAGTAGCTCTTGAATCAACCCACCAACCAGTCAGATCTCCATCTGCAAACAACATTCTGACACCACACAGATAACTCCTCTACCAGGGTCCCTTTGTGGCTTCCTCCTGTTGTTGTTGTCCTGACCATTGTAATATTTCTAATTCTGGAACTTTGTCATGCAGTTCTTCCTGATGTGTCCAGGCTTTCCACATCTGTAGCATTTCACTACCTTGAGATTTTTTTGGTACCTGCAAAATTGTCTTTGAACTTGCCATCGTTTCTATTTTTAAATTGTTTTGGTCTTACAGACACATGACTACCAGCAAGTTTTTCTTGGCTTGTCATCAGTTCTGCTCTATTTCTCTTGGTCAGACATTGTTGTTGTAAAGCTAACTGTAAAAGAAGCTTTTTTAAAGTAAGATTATCAAATTGGAGACATAGGGCAGTGACTGCCACATCCCAAGAAGGAGGTAGGTTGTTCAGGATTGTGCTAATTTGCATGTTGTCAGATATGGCATTCCCCACCACGGCTAAATCTTTAGCCATGATTAACATCTTATTAACATGGTCCATTACATTGTCTGACTCTTTCATCCTATGGGAATTATACTGTTCTAACAGTAACTGTACGTGCATCGTAGTAGTAGTGTTGTATTTGGAAGAAATAGTGTCAAACATTTTCTTGACAGTAGGACAATCCTCAAATACCATGATCTGATCATCTTCTATGAAAGCTAACATGATGGTTTTAGCCATCAGGTCATCAGTGGTAAAGGACTCATATGTCATTCTTTCCACATTTGTAGGTTTGTCTCCTGAAGTGAGACAAGGCTGGTTGATCACATAAATGAGTCTTTCCAAAGTTAGGGCCAACATAATCCTACGTTTTCATGCATGGAAATTTGTGTCATTTAATTTCTCAGCTAATTCAGAGGTTCCCACTCTTGATGTCATTTCTAAATTAATTTCCATGACAAGTAAAGAACAACAAATAAAAAAAGAAAATATCACAGTGAATATCACATCAAGAGATCTCATACAACATTCTAAAACAATATTTAGAAAAATAAGACTTTAGATTATAATTTAGAACATGCATCTCTCTTTTCAGAGTTTATTTCAGAACCCTCTTTCTCCATGGTTTAACAAGATATAGGGTGCTATACATAATTTTGCATAAAAGAGCGGTTTTCCGCTGAAATTAAAAAAAAAATCGGAACCCTCTTATAGCAATTTATAATCATTCTGAGGGTGCTCACAAGCAATTTCATATAAAGTTCCCGATTTCTGATGAAAATATCTTTCGCGAGCCTCTTTTTGAAAAACGTTTTAGCGAATGAGGATTTAATTTCTACAAAGTATGACAACGTTTTTAAACATTTTGCTAATGTGGTGGCCTAAATTTGTAATTTTTAAATTTTGACTATAAAAAGAGTGTTTCGCTTCCCGCGCCACCAATGCTGCCCCTGTCCATCTTCCACCACCGCCACTAAGAGAAGGCCATCCTCCTCTATTTCCACCGCACAGAGGGTTGCAGGAGCCGAGTACAACTAGCAGAGAGCATATGAGGCCCCTTCTGCTCGAGTTGGCTTTCAACCACACGGCGATATCGGTCGTAGTCTCCTCTGTGCTGCTTTCTCTTTTCTGTGAGGAAGACAACCTCCCAAAAGCAGAAGCTCAATGTAAATGGCTTCCACAGTCTCTGCTTTCGCTGAGACGAGTGAACCAGCAGACTTCAGAGGAACGACAGGAGGGGAGGTCTGCAGGGCGTCAAACCAAAATCGCCTCTCTGCAACCAGCACAAAGAGAGGACTAGTTCCAGACAATCGGGTGACTGCTGCTCGTCGGCAGAGAAGGCAGGAGCAGAGGAGTCGAGGTTTTACAAGAAAGTGGGTTATTAGAGGTGAAAGATTTGAGAATGGCAGGAACCATAAGCCCTAAACCATTGTGCCCCTCTTCTGAACAAATTTTCGTCGCTCTGTTTTAAAGCTTGCGGGCTGCATCAGATAAAAAAAAATGGCACACAAGGCAACAGGGACGAAGCAGGTGCATTTAATCACAGTGTATTTCACGACTGTAACAGAGGGTTTTAAAAAAAATCCCAATCAAGGTATATGTTTATCAAGGTATATGTTTTTCCCTTCTGTTCTTGGAAGGTTCTCTGCTCAGTGAGGCCGACAACGCTGACTGTTATTGGCAGCGTTGTCTCTCACCAGAGAGCTTCTAGTCTACGGCGCCATAGACCAGAAGTTCACAAAGGGTGCAGAGTTAAAACAAATAACCTTCGTCTTCTAGGATTACAGGCACAGATTATATTCAGCCTGATCTTTCTAGCATGCTGCGAACATTTTTCATGCAAACAAAAAGCATTTTAGTCTAACATGCTTCATACACGCAGCATAGTTCTTAAGCTATGATCTAGCATGCTTAATTGCTTCAGTTCATACATTATTTGTGCATGGATACGTCTGAATATAGCTTACATGTGCCGGACATTGATCTCCTAAGCTCTGCTACCACTGTTGGAGTGAAGGCAGCGGATCGTTGTCTTATTCTTCTCAGCAGCATCACGACCGGATGCTCCAGGATGAGTCTTTAGTTTTGATGGCAGAGGTGACTGAGACAGAGACAGAAGACAAAGTAGAAGAGGAAGTAGTAACCGATAGAATTTTTGGGGTTTCCTTCTAAGGGGCTCCTCTCATGTAATCTTCTAGCGATTAACCAAAACACCAAGTGTTGCTGGATATAAATAGCCAACCCCTTAGGTTTTCCCCAAATCCAGCAGCGGTTAGCGTATAGATTTTTAGGAATAGGTTGAGATAAAGATGAACTTTATCTCGTGAGAACTTTTGAGTAAATCTCCTAAATGCTTGCAGTTACTAGATATCCTGATAGGGCTCAATGGCCACTATCCAACATAGGGTAAAGGGCAGTCATCCAAGGTTGGAAATTTCCTTGCTTCTCTTTTTCTTTGAGAAAGCAGCAAGGGAAGATCTCATACACCTTTGAGAAAGCAGCAATGAAATTTTTTGTGCTCTGGCCTTACCTATTTATCATCATTATCGAAACCTTTTCCTGCCTTGTGCAGGGGAATAACCAGCGTGGAGTGATAGGAAGCCCCCAAAGAGGTGCTACATGCACAAACTTCTCGTCAGCCGGCCTTTATGCAAACGATGTGTTGTTCTTCATTGACGGCAAACGAAGGAGACTTCGAGGTTTAAATGAATGCATTTAGAGAATGGAAGAGAGTGCAGGCCTATAGGTTAAGCTGGCCAAGAGCTCCTTCTTTGGCTTTAACATGAGTGAAGCTGAAATGGTGGAGGGACAAGAGGAGTTTGGTGGTCAACTGAACCGAGGTTGCAGATTGAAAAACCATATGAACTCATCTCGGTTGCCATTAACAGGAGAGTTATTTGGCAGGCGATTAGGAAAAAGGGACAGGTGGACTTGTGGAGATCCAAAGTTTGGAATGCAGAGTACTAGCTCCTAGGACGAACTGGACGGTTTACATAGCTGAAAAAGGTCGTCTTCCTGTGGAGTGTAGAACACAGAAGTGGGGACTTCACTAGTGTTATATTTGCAAGGAGAAATCGGAAACGAAGGACACTTATTTTTCCTATGCAAGGAGGCGAGGAGAATCTGAAAAGAGATTGCTAGAAATTTTGGAGTCCAAGTAAACATCCCGCCCACGGTACATGAGGCTCTAGTTTGGTGGTCTGGATGGAAATTTGAGCATAAAACTTTGGCTCAAATGCTGGAAAAAAAATGTCTTTCATGTCATAATCTGGTTTATACGTTGTTTAAGGAATGGCCGAAAGTATGATTGTTGAAGAATGGAGTTGCCTTTCCTGTTCCCACCCATTGGGCATACAGTCATTCAGCCATGTGCGTGTGTTTTAGAAACTATGATAGTTTCTTTCTTTTGTATTGCCTTGTTGGAGAGCCTTCCATGTTTGTTACACATTCTGGTGGAAGCTTTCATATAATGTGTATTATCTTTGGCCCAAACTAATAAAAAAGAAACCAGGTGTGGAGCTTTTGTGGTGGATGTAGGTCTGAGCATACGGAACCACGTTAAATCTTGTATCTTCCTTGTGTTGGGATTTCTCCCCTCATGCATACACAAAACCAAATATGTATGCCCTAATCAAAACAGGATCATGCTCATGCTAAATCATTGAATTAAACAAAACTTGAACTGAAGCGGAAGCGTACCTGAATCCATCTGAACTGTTGCACGGGACGGTAGATCGCGGTAGGATCTTCCAGAGTACGTGCGGCGCGCTTGAGGTCTCTCTCAAATGGGGAAGAGGAAAACCCTAGAGACCAACGTCTCAGACAACCATTGCACGACCCCGGGGACCACTACCATTTTATAATAGGCACAATTACAGATTCCACCCATCAAAGAGTCTGTAATTGCGTACCGGTATCTATACATTTCAAAATTACCCCATACCATCTAAAATGACGTAATATCCCAAAACGCAATCATTTAAGCGGATATTTACTTTAAGACAGCCATAATGTCTGAAATTCCTCATAGACATATGCCGGTCCACCAAATGATCTTACAATCTCCCACTTGGGCCAAATATGTCTTTATACATTCAGACATTACACAAAACTTTAGGAGCTCATAATTGCTATCTTATTAAACGTCATTTTCACCAATCTCA